>JAJPUD010000602.1:563299-619466 GCA_023553655.1 Myrmecobius fasciatus | reverse complement strand
AAGCCTCTTTTGGTCATTATTTAGATCCTGATTGTCTCAGACTCAATGTAAATAGCAATCATTTCTTTTTTTCCCAGAAACTCAGGATCTTCCCCTCCCAGATTTATTTATTTAGATTTTTTTTATTACTACACAAATGAGGAGATTCTTTGCCTTAATTGCTGCTTAGCCTTACTCACTGAATGGGTGCAGCCTCATTCAAACTGGGACCGTTGAAGACCTTAATTTAAAAGGCCAAGGTCTCTCATTTCATCCAGGGACATCTCCAATCATCCTGATCTATATCTGGCCACTGGACCCAGATGGCTCTGTGAAAGTGACTTTGCACAGCCGTCCCTCCCTCAAATCCAATTAATTTGCATGTCATGCCATCGCCCTCCTGATATCATGGAACTCTTTGAGAATAAAGGACAAACAACAACAGTATAGTATTATCTATTTACCTATATTTCAAATATATGAGAACAGAAGAAAGGTTAGAAATAAGTATTTATTAATGTGTCAGTCACTGTATTAAGCTTTCTTACAAAATTATCTCATTTGATCTTCATCCCAACCTTGCGAGGTAGATGCTATTAATATCATCATTTTATAGCTGAAGAAACTAAGGAAGACAAGAGTTAAATGAGTCTCGCAGGGTCAATCAGTGCTATCCACTGTGCCAGCTGTCTGCCATGGGATGTTAATGTAATAAAAACATAAGTTCAAAATATTTAAGTATTTGACATATTAATAAAAATGTAATTTTGTAAGTGTAATGGTTATTAGACACATTGAAAAACTATTCTCTATTTTAAAATTATTTTTAAAATATCTGGTTTTAGAGTTACAATTGCCATAAGTTGTTTTCATTATTCATTCAATTATCTCCCACTTATCCTGTATATATCTTACTTATATATGAATGTTTTTCATGTTATCTTTCCCATTAGACTGTACAGTATTTTTCAATATTTCTTTTTAGAGAATACTAATCAAGTTTTGCAAAATTTCTTGTTTCACCAAACAAATATTAATTATTATTGACTTAATATTCAGTGGCAAAGACTAGACAAAGACAAATGAAAGAACAAATAACTAAAAGATTTTTTTTAAAGTATAACATTAAAATATAGGCATCCCAAATTATATGCCTTCATGGTTTCCAAGGAATTGTTTGAAGTGGTTAAGGAAGCCAAAACACAGATTGCCAGTGCAGCAAAGGAGGTGGGAAGGCACACTCAGCATAGCTCTGAGAAAAATAATAAAGTGGTGGCTGGGCTTTGCCAAGCCAAACTCAGCGGTTTTATATTCAGACTGCTATGCTGACTTAGGTGTGAGATTTTTTCCACCCTTTCTCCAGAGGGAGAAGTACGATTATGCAAGTTTGAGTCCACAGAGAGATGGTGATATTTTTACTGTAAATAATTTAAAATTTCTGAATCTCGCAGTAGCAGCCATGGGCTGCCCTCATGCGCTCACCATTTAAAATGGTTCACATCCTGGATATTGAGAAACAAAGCCAAGTCAACTGCAGCTGCATCTGTTTTACTGCTGTCAGCTGCATGATTTGCACATATTCGGGGAGATTCAAAGGTAAACAAAACACCCTATATTTTACAACTTTCATGACTAGATGGCTAGAAGGCAATTGGACATCTAATAAGGGATTCTCCGGTACATGGATCTTTGGGCCTAATTCTCTGGTCATTCAATGGTAAAGAATATCAGGAAATCAAATCAGAAGGTTAGACTACATCGACAAAGTAAGCCTATTATGCAAGGCCACAAAGCATTTTCATGGGAGGCCAGCCACTGGCCCTCCTTGCATCCTTTTTAAAGATGCACAAAATACAGGGCATGCTAACTAAAGCTTTTAACTTTAGAGAATATAGAGATGCTTCACAGTAGTTTGATACTGCTGCCAAGTGAGGTGACTTATGTGCATTTTTATATTGTATAAAATGGATTGCAAATACACTACTAATATTCACAGAATCAAGGACTTTAGTGTTCATCTAATTCAAAAGTACCTAGGGGGGAAATTCTCTCTATATGACACTTCCTAAATGTTGCTTCAGCCTATATTTGAATACCTTCATGAAGGAGGAACTCATACTTCCCAGGATAGCACATTGAATTTCTAGATAACTCTACTTACATGTTTTTAAGAAAGAAAAAAAAAAGGATAAGAAGGAAAAAAAAAGAAGGAAGGAAGCAAGGAATAAGGAAGGAAAGAAGGAAGGAAGAAAAAAGGAAAGGAAGGAAGAAAGAAGAAGGAAGGAAAGGAAGGAAGGGAGATGGAAGGAACAAGGAAGGAAGGAAAGAAAGAAGAAGAGAGGAAGAGAGGAAGGAAGGAAGGAAGGAAGGAAGGAAGGAAGGAAGGAAGGAAGGAAGGAAGGAAGGAAGGAAGGAAGGAAGGAAGGAAGGAACAGGAATCTCTCCAGTCAGGAAAGGATACAGAGTCACTATCTCCTCCCAGTGCTGTATGCTATGAGTCTTAATGTAGCCTAAGATCACACTAGATTTGATGTTCATTTTTGGCTGCCATGTCTTACTGTTGACCTATATGGAGCATATATTCCAATTAATCATCTATAATATTCTTCAGACTGCCTATCTTTTAGCAGTATCTTCACTACAGTTTACTTTTTTAAACTAAACTATAAAACATTAGTCTCATACCTATTCAATTCCATTTTGCTAGATATAAGGGCAGGTATGAGTGTGCTGTTGTACTATTGCCCATGTAAGGTATACATGTCCTGATGGGTCTGTCCACTTGTGGCTCTCAAAGAGTCAAGAACAAATATCTCTAAAATATGTTCTCCCTCTCTCATCCTTCTCCAAGAGAGACTTTAATTTCTGCCAGGAGGGGAGGCAGGAGACTAGGGCCAGAGGGTAGCCACTGCTCTCCTCAGAGACATGAGATACAGTGTTAGAATTATATTTGTCTCCTTCCTCAAACATTATTAGTATGAGGAATCAATTTTTAGGTTCAAATTGCATTCCTGATAGCTATACTTTTAAATGAGAAAGGAGGCCCCCAAGTTTATCTATTTACATATATACATACTTACCAGTTACACAATGAAAACACATAGCAAACAGCAAATAAATCCATTTATCCAGAGAGCAAACAGAAAAGAGAAAATATATCCTATGAAATTACATACTAGAAAATACAGAGTATATGAGCTATCCCTTTGTTCATAGTTAGACTCAATAAACATTTATTAAGCACCTATGATGTGCTAAAAACTGTGTTAAGTTATTAGGGATGCAAAGAAATAATTCCTATCCTCAAAGATATTCTCTAGGAATTCACAGTCCAATAGGGGAAGACAACACATGGAAAGAAGTTTAAAAAGGGGACTGAAGAAATTAACCAGTGCAGGGAATGATGAAATTCTACAGCCCAAGTGGGAAATTATCTGAGGAAATGAGTTTCAGAGTATATTTTATCTTGCAGAATGATGTTTCTGGAGATCATGAATTACTGGGAAACAAGTGGATGAGAAATGATAAGATAGCTCAACTAAGAGAGATTTTTGAGGCTTAGGTTATATTCACTTAGTTAAGATCTTTTGAGACCCTGAATGTATCATCCCTTCTAGCTTTTAAATAAATCAACTAGACTAAAAGGTCTAATAGGTAATGTTAACCCTCATTTCACAAATAAGGAACAGAAACACAGAAAAACAACATGATATCCCTATTGTTAAAATGATTGTAAGTGGCAAATCCAGAATTTTACTCTAATATGATCAATTAATTATTCACTAATAACCTACCAGTGCCAGGTACTTTCCTTATTCCATCACTCCATTTTGCCTTTTATCTTCTACAAATTTAATAAACATATCATTTATGTTTTATCTGAGCAATTAACAATAATATAAAGTAGAACAGGTTCAAGAACAAATACCTAAAGTAACATACTATTCATTTTTCTTCATTTTGGCATCAGTCCACTAATGAATATTATTTTGGATCAAATTATTAAGCCAGGTGAACTTTATTATTATCTAACATGTATATCCATCTTGTCCACAGGAATAATATAACATACTTTGTCAAATGCTTTGGTAAAATCTAGGGAAACTATGCCAGTTTAGTAGCCTGTACAAAAAGGATATTGTTAGTCTTGGATGATCTGCTCTCTATAAAGGCAAACTGGTTCTTTGATCACCATTTTTTTCTTAACATCATTATCTGATTTAGAATTTTACCAGCAAAATCAAGTCTACTGATTTTAACTTGCAATTTTCACTCACTTCCTCTTTTGAAAACTAGGATACTGTGTACCCTTCTTCCACCTTGCAGTATTTCTCCTGCTCTGTATAATCTTTCAAAAATTACTGACAGTGACTGCAATCATTTTTTTTTCTAGTAGGATGTGGTTCAGTTGATCTTAGCAGCTTAAATCCATCAACTGCCACTAAATAATCTCTTACTATCATGATCATTTTCTTGGGTAGTTTACTTTCAATTAGCCACTTCATAAAGTCACTTTTGCTTTGCATTTTCCAGTCCTAAAACCATTCTCTTTAGCAAAGAAACAAAAGTGTTATCTCTTTATTCATTTTTCCATCCACACTGAGAAGAAGTCTGTTACCTTCTTTAATCACTATCTTTTTTTCCAAATGCAACTTAAGCAAAGAAAAACACAAATTGTTGTCCTTAAATATTCTTACCAATTTTTTGTAAGTTTTAGAATTCTTATTATCCTATTGTTATCAAATGGAATATTTTGTAAAAAAAAATTAAAAAATCCTCTGTGTGTGCATATCATAGGATGAGACAAAAACAAATCCCTCTTTTCCATTTCATTGAAATTGTTTCTTTTTCTTTGTATCTTAAGAATGTCATTCTTTTTTTATGGAATATTATACTATACATCAGTGAATCTTTTTTAGAAATAATAATAGCTTTTTATTTTTCTAAATATATGCAAAGATAATTTTCAACAATCTCATTCTTTCAAATTTGTTTCTAGTAAAATTCATTCACTTTTCTTGCCCTCCTACATCCATCCCACCTGACAAGAGAGTGAAATGACAATTATTGTGATGATGCAAATATCTTATAAAATACGAATAATCAAGCAAAACTAATTCCTACATTGGCATTCTTGAGGAATTCTGAGCCTTCCTCATTTGGCTACTTCTGCCAATAGGCAAAGGGCTCTCATCTATCCTTTCTCTAAACCCCAATCCTAAGTATATGCCCCCTTATTCAAATTATTTTTTAGCAGCTCCCTCTTCCTCATTTTTGGGGGCAGTCATATCCAGAATAGAATTTCCTTTCACCTACCCTTTTCCATATTAAATATCACTAAGACAACTCTAGAAAATATTAGATACTTTGTTTTGGCAGATGGCTGAGTAATTGAAATTTCTCATTATATTATTATCTTCCTGCTAGGTTTGTGATGCTTCCTCAAATTCTCTTCCATTTTCTCTTTAAGTGTTCTGTAGTATATTTTTTAACAATATTGCTCTGTTTTTACCTCTTTAGATGCCCACTAAATATTTTCCACTGTTTTCTCACTTCTAGCCCCTGGATTTTTGTGCATGAGTAAATATTAACATCCAAATCTCTTTTACTAGCCTTCCCTTACCTAGTTTGATCACTTGGAATTAGATATACCATTTCAGAGCCACTTCTTATTACTTGACTGCATGTCACTAAGCCTCAGTAAGCACTTTCTCTTATTTGAAGCTCTAATTCATTAGAAAATCTAGTTCTACTTAATATTTATACTTTTTGCCCTTTTGCATCTAGATCTGCGGCCAAGAGGTTTATTGCTAGTTCCTTTTCTCTGTGTATATTCTGAAAAGTTGAGTCTGCATGTCATTTTTGGTATTCTTCCTATGACATTTCTATACTTTAATCACATCAAACTTAGGAGATATACATGGACTATTTTCTCCCTAATATACATTTCTTCCCCACAATTTTAAAGGACTTTTCAAATGAAGATTCTCCACTTACAAATGAAATGAGGTCATTAAAAAATCCATATATGTTTATAGTTTTACTTTTAATTAGAAAGAAAATATATAGACTAAAGGGGACTTTACTTATTAAATAGTAATGAAAAGCTAGAGCTGAGGGGCTTAAGCTGCGAAGCATGAATTTGTCATTTTTAATGATGATGATATGGATTATATATCAATTAAGTTTCTTTTGAAATCCTATGTAATTTTAGTTGCATTTGAAATCAATATTTTGAAGAGGCTATATAGTCTTCAGCAGATGGTCAAAGAGGACCATCACACATACACAAACACAGTTTAAGAACTCCTACTTTAGACATCTGTCCCATGATTTTGTTTTTAGAAGAGGAAAGTGAAGCTAGAACCAGAATTTTAGTTTAGCAAGACAGACAATTACCTAACTGTCAATAATCAGGTAACAAAAAGATTCTTCAGTGACTTGATTGGTCTGAGAATCTTCTGGTGCTTTAATCCTGAAAGCAATTAAATTATAAGAAATTCTGTTCCAGTCTCTTATTTTAACTGTGTGTCTTTCCATTTCAAGTATGTCTCTTGTAAACAACATATTTTTGGATTCTGATTTCTAATGAATTCTGCTACTTTCTTGTATTTTGTGGGTGAGCTCACCCCATTAACATTCACCATTATAATTTCTAACTGTGTATTTCCTTTTATACTATTTTCTTCTGTTTATCCTTTCTCTTTCATTTTACTATGTCCCTCCTCAAAAGCCTGTGTTGCTTCTGACCACTATCTCCCTTCAATCTGCCCTTTCTTTTATTCCCTAATCCTCTTACCTTCTTTCTGGGTAAGATAGAATTCTATACATACTTGAGGGTGTGTGTGTGTGTGTGTGTGTGTGTGTGTGTGTGTATTCTTTCCTTTTGAATCAATTCAGATTTGAGTAAGGTTCAAGTATCGCCTGCCAACCTCTGTTTTCCCAGAAGTAAAAGCTCTTTTTTGCATGCCTTTTTTGTGAGAGATAGTTTTATTCATTCTTTCTTTCCCTTCCCCCTTCTCCCAGTGCATCCTTTTTTATCTCTTAATTTTTTGAGATCATCTGTCCATAATCAACTCATACCCACACCTTCTATATATATAGATTCCTTTTATCTGCCCTAAAAATGATAAATTATCACCTTCCCATATAGCAATGTAAATTGTTTAACCTTATTTTATCCTTATGATTTCTCTTTCATGTTGACTTTTTTATATTTCTCTTTAATCTTATTTCAAAATATCTATTCAGCTTTGTTCTTCTTGATAGGAATGCTTAAAAGTCCTCTGAGTCTTTAAATATCTATATCTATATCTATATCTATATCTGTCTATATCCACTGTGCCACCTAGCTGTCCCAATATCTATATTTTTCTATGAAAGTTTATATTCAGTTTTGCTAGGTAGATTATTCTTGATTGTAATCCTACCTCCTTTGCCTTCCAGGATATCACATTCTAAGAGCTACATTCCTTTTACTTGGAAGGTGTTAAATCTATATGATTGTGAGTATAATTCCACAATATTTGAAATATTTCTTTTAGACTGCTTACAATATTTCCTCTTCCTTTTTTCAATTTTTTTTTTCAATTTTTAAATTTCTATTCTAATTTTTTTTCTATTTTCAGAGCTCCTGAAAGGTCTAGAATTTAGTTATAACATTCTTAAGAATTTTCTTTTGAGCATCTCTTTCAGAAAGTGATAGGTGTATTCTTTTCATTTCTATTTTGTACTCTGTTTCTAGGTTATCAGAGCAGTGTTCCTTGATAATTTCTGGAAATTTGATGTCTATATTCTTTTTTATAATGTTTTTCAGGTAGTTCAATCATTCTTAAATTATTTCTCCATCTATTTTTTGGGTCAGTTGCTTTTCCAATGCTATATTTAACATTTTCTTTTATTTTTTTTCATTATTTGATTTTGTTTCAAGTGTTTCTTGATATTTTATAAAGTTGTTTGCTTCCACTGCTTAATTATAACTTCTAAGAAATTCTGTGAACTTTTGCATCTCTTTTTTCCATTTAGCCACTTTTGTTTTTTATTTATTTTTATTTTTCCCAATTTCTTAAACAATTTTATTTAAAGTTTTGAGTCCTAAATTCTAGCCTTCCTTCATCCCTGGGACAATAAGCAGATATAGTCTATACTTATGCAGTTATGTAAAACATTTCCATAATAATCATTATGTACAAAAAAAGACTCAAATAAAAGAAAAAATGAAAAAAAGAAACTGAAAAATAGTATCCTTCAGTCTATTCAATCAATATCAGCTTTTTCTCTGCACTGATCATAGCATCAGTAAGCTTCATCATGAGTCATTGGGATTGTCTTAGATAATGGTATTGCTAAGAATACCTAAATCATTCACAATTCTTCATTTAACAATATTGCTGTTACTGTTCTTAATGCTCTCCTGGTTCTGCTTATTTCATTATGAATAAGTTTGTTTAAGTCTTTCTAGATTTTTTCTGAAATTATCCTGATTGTCATTTCTTATAGCACAATAATATTTCTTTACAATCATACACCCCAGCTTGTTTAGTCATTCCCCAATTGACAGGCATCCCTTTGATTTCCAATTCTTAACCACCACAATAAGAGCTGCTATGAATACTTTCTTTTACAAAGAGATCCTTTTCTTTTTTTGGATATATTTGGGTTATAGACCAAATAGTGGTACATCAGAGTTGCTTCATCAATTCTACTTTTTAAAGAGTTCTTTTGTTTAGTGAATTTTTGTGCTTTACCATTTGGCCAATTCTTTTTCTTAAAGTGTTATATTCTTTTATGGTGTGTGTGTGTGTGTGTGTGTGTGTGTGTGTGTGTGTGTGTGTATCATTTATAAGCTGCTAATTCTTTTTCATAATTTTCTTGCATCACTCTCATTTCTTTTCCCAATTTTTCCTCTACTACTCATCTCTTTCTATAACTCTCCCAGAAATTTTTGGTCTTGCATCCAATTTGCATTTTTGAGGATTTGTTTGTATCTGTTTTCAAATTATCTTCTGATTTTTGCCTTAATATTCCCTGTCATTATAGTGGTTTTTACGAATTATATCTTTTCTTCATTTTTAAAATTCATTTTTCACCTTCTTTCTTGATTTTTCACTTTTCATTAAAGTTTGTCTCTGCTCACCAAGAGGTATAAAGGCATTGTCTCAAGCTTTGGGCTTTTTGTGCTACTGTTTTCAGAATTACTTCTAGGGATCTGTAAATTTTCAATATTTCCAAAGAGACATGATCTGGGGAAAAAGTGCAGTTACAGTTCTCCTGGTCTATGCTCTGCTCTTTATCCAGGAAGGGTATTGACTTCCCAGAAGCCACAAGAATTAACTTTGCTTCAGGATCCCTTGCAAATTCTGCCTGACCAGTTGCCCAATCCACTTATTGTCTCTGAACTAAAGAGCCCCCAAAGCTGCTGCTAAAACTACTATTGCCACCTCTACCAAGACCACTGGTGTTGCTCAATTCTCAACTGTCTTTCTGTCTGTCTCTCTCTCTCTCTCTGACTCTCTCTTAAATACTCTCTTTTCTCTCTCTTTTCTCTCTTCTGTCAGTCTCTCATACATACTCTCTCTTTTCTCTCTCTCTTTTCTCTCCTCTTTCTCTTTTTTCTTTCTCTCTCTTTTCTCTTCCCCCCTCTCTCTGTCTCTGTTTCTCTCTGTGTGTCTCTCTGTTTCTGGCTCTATCTCTGTCTGTCTCTGTCTGTCTGTCTCTGTCTCTGTCTGTCTGTGTCTGTCTGTCTGTGTCTGTCTGTCTCTGTCTCTGTCTGTTTCTCTCTCTCTCTCTCTCTCTCTCTCTCTCTCTCTCATACACATAGACACACAATTGTAGATTTAGAATCCTGTTTTAAGCTAATTTTACTTTTGTGAATTAACTGAATATGAATGTCATAATAATGACACTTTCTCCTCTCCTTTTTGAATTAATCACTTTTTCAATAGTTTATTCACTCTGCGATTGTCACTGTTCTTTTCTATCTCATACTAACCAAGACAAGTTTTACATAATTTATGGGCAACCTTGATACAAAGTCTTTTTTTATAGCTCAGACTCCAAACAAATAATTTGTTCTTTTTTATATATAAGGGTAGAGTTTTTTTGGCACAAATTCAAACCAGCCACACTCCTTTATTTTCAGGCCACATGCCCCTGCTAATAAAGGGTATCTTTCTCAGAGACTGCCTTAGTTTTTCCTTTTGTCATATTCTGGCCACTATACACAAATACACACACATACAAAAGTATACCTTATGGGGCTTGAGGAGGAGCCACATATACATATATAAGTATAAAAACTTACATACAAGGTAATGAGGGATAAGAGAAGAATATATAAAAAGAGAGTCAAAAAATACTTCACGTAAAAGAATATGTTTGAGGTGAATTTTAGAAGAAATAAAGGATTTTTAGAGGTGAATAGGGATTGTATCTTCTGTCTCAACTCTTATTTAGCCCTCAGTTATTGAATGAGAATGACCTCAGACAAACAGATTATAAAGACCTTAATTTAGAAATATAAAGGTTATCCTTTGCATCTGGGCCATTCTGTCTTGAGCCATCTGAAACTGAATTGCTTCTATTTGAATTATCTTAGGCAGATTCTGAAGATCATCAGGCAGGATAAGATATCAGATGCTGAGGTCCTTTTGCAAACTAAACTGCCAATCATCCAAATTCTATTGCAGAGAATGCAACTCCATTGGGTTGGCCACATGGTTTGATGTCAAATGAAAGCTTATGAAATGATTATTTTACGGAGAATTCACAGAGGGCAAGTACTCCTATAGTGGTCAGAAAAAGTAATATAAGGACTCTCTCAAAATCTCTCTTAAGAACTTTAAGATTGATGGTATGACATGAGAGACACTGGCACAAGACCTGCCCTTATCAGAAAAGGTTCTATGCTCTGTGAGCAAAACAAAATTAAAATAGCTCAGAAAAAAAAGAGATACACAAAGTTAGAGAATCCACCCCAAATATTTATAAGGAGTATTTGTCCATGACCTGTAGCAGAGCATTTTGAGTTCATATTGATCTGATCAGTCACAGCCAGACACACAATAACTTGACTCTAACATAGTGATGCCATTTTGCTTCTCTTTGAGAATGAAGGACAACTATGTAAACATCTTGGGCCATCACCAATCAACTTGATCTTTGTCTTATCGCTGGACTTTCACGATTCTGGAGGAAAGATTAAGACTGACAATTTTGCATAGCTCTGCATCACTTAAATCCAATTCAAACACAAGTCAAAACATCTCCCTCATCATTTCCTTTTTTCAAGAACTTTTCAAGAACAAAGGACAAAAAACAAGGGGTAGGATATATTTTCAACTCTCAATAAAGAATTAAACTAAAGACTATAAATATAAATATGGAAGTTCAGTTGAGATTAATTTTAGAGACAATTTAAACTTTTCTCATCCTTAATTTTTGGAAGAGGAAACATATGATTCTACTCAATAAATATAACAAGTGAATAGAATTACATACATTACATACTTCAAATTATGCTCCGATTATAGGAAAGAATGATAGCATAGCATGGTAGCTAGAGGGGCAGTTTTGGAGTCATAAAGACCTGGACTGAAATCCAGGTATCTTATGCTTATTAGACTGTTTTAGAAGGGAAAAATTTTCTTAGCCTTTCAGAGGCCCCATGTAACTCATTAGGGATAATAGATAAGTTATCAATCTGTATTGGAATGCTTTGAACTGATAAGGTTACAAGTTCAGACCAAAAAAGAGAAATAGCAGAATGAGTAAGGAGATAGAAAGACAGAATTGAAGAGGATTACAAAAGGGATGGGATAAAATCAGAGAATAATGGACAAAGAGAGTCATAGTCATCCAAAAAAAAATGATAACCATTAAAGAAAGATATCAATATATAGCCAAAAACACATAGATACCAATAAATAATCACAAATACAAATACAGACTGTGAACACAGAGACAGACTTTGTAGCAACATTTTGTGATTTTTTTTCTGCTACTGCCTTATAAAAAATGTTTCATTCCCACAGAGGCAAAAATCTGCACTATAAGCTAAATGAAATCTATTTATTAACTGCAGTTTCATTATCTCTGCATTGCATAAACTGAAATTTCCAGAAAAGGCAGTAGTGAAGAAATCCTAAACGAGTGGTAGGGGAAAAAAGATAACATCCCTGAGACATCAATGTACTCCAATTTATGCCAATAAACCTTAGACCACATTAATTTAGTGTGTTAATATGATTAGCCATCACTAATATGAGCAGCATTGGATGAGGATAGGGGTCAATGCAAACATAATTTATTTCTAAAAGGAATTTGACGTACTTTTTTCAACAATTAATATGGCTAGTTCTAAATGTCTGTTATGAGGTAGGTAAGTGGCACAGTGGATAGAGTGCTGGATCTCAAGTCAGGAAGGCTTTGTCTTCCTGAGTTAAAATCTGGCCTCAGACACTTACTAGCTGTGTGACCCTGAATAAATCATTCACCCTTGTCTGCCTCTGTTTACTCATCTGTAAAATAACCTGGAGAAGGTAATGCAAATTCTTCCAGTATCTTTGTCAAGAAAATCCCAAATGGGGTCACTAAGAATCAGAAATAACTAAACAATAATAAAAAACATTTATTTCATCACGCACATCTTTTGTGTCTGTAGAGTATTGCCTCAAACATCTACAGCTATATTCTTTCAGTCTGTTTTTCAGGAAAACTAAATAATACTAAGAGAAATTACAAATTTATGTATATATACATATGTACGTATATGTATATGTATATATACATACACACACCACAATACATATCTATTCACACTCATATATACATACACATACACACATATATATTTAGATTACCCTTAATGACAAAACCAGTTTGCACCCAGAAGTCTCATGAAATATCTACCAAAGTCACAGTTTAGTATTTAACTCTTCTTTTCTACTTTTCCATAATTTATGATTTCATTCTTTAAATTATGAATAATCCTGAAAAAAATAAAGCACAATTTGAACATTAAGCTTATACAAGTTATTGTTAGATAAAAATCTTCCATTAGTAGAACTTTCTGCCATCTTATAGTGTTAATAATACTGAACATTTCATTAAAAAAGAAGTGTTTTCTTTCCTTTATATCCAGTTACATTTCATAATTTGCCATATGTTCTTTAATGTTATAACAACATATAACAGAATTACATTTTGCTACTGAGCATAAGGAAATAAAGCAAATAAAAATTATTAAAATTATTCTTATATTTTACCCTTTTAAGTATAAATCCCATAACATAACAGTAATAGCTAATAGCTACTATTTATATAGCACTTAGTATGTGCCAGGAACTTTACAATTATTATCTCAATTGATCTTCACAATAACCCTGGGAAGTAGGTGTTATTATTATTCTCATTTTACAGAGTAGAAAAAAGATGAGATGATTTGTCCAAGTTCACACAGCTAGGAAATATAGAAGAGAGGCGTTGAACTCAGGTTGTCCTAATTTCAGGCCAGATATTCTATCCACTGCAAAACCTAGCTGCCCAAATGACTGATTGGAATGATTTAAGTCTATCTAGCTGTTTCATTTACTGTAGCCCTTTTTCTTATTTGTGGATATATTTTAATATTTATCCTGGAAATATTCTCAAGCCAAAATTACTCTATCAAACTAAGACAAATTCAAGAGTTTAGAGGTAAAGAGAATAGTTATTTAATTTATTAGGGAAATGCAGGTACATGGAAGCAGCATGGTATACAATAGGAGGGGAAAGAATGCTAGACTTGTATAAAATATGAGAGGCAGTAGGGTATTGGATGTGGTATCCGAGGACCTGAATTCAAATGTTGACTCTGACTTGTGAGATGTTTGACTTTGGCCAAGCCACTTGATCTCCTTTACTATCTCATCATCTACAAAATTAAAGTATTGATCTAGATGACTTTTAAGGTCCTTTTCAGCTCTAACTCTATGATACATGGACTAATTTATTTTCAGAGCACAATTTTGCTACTTTAAAAATAATAATAATAACTGTGCAAATTACTTGACATTTCTATCCCCTAATCTCACAAATTTTAAAATATGAACACATTATACTAAATAATTTCTAAAACTCCTTCAAATTCTTGATCCTATAGTCTAACTAGCATCTAAAGAAAACACATTAAGATAAATGTTGATCACAGTGTCAGTATTTTCAAATATGTTTATCCCATAGTACCCTGGCTAATCTCACAATTTTCCCATGCCCTATATCATCTTGCCACCATCTGCAACAAGAAAGCCCACAATTTATCTCCCTTTTGGCATTATAGCAGATCATAAAAGCTGAGAGGGAAGAAGTAAAAGGAATTGAGAAACATGATTCATGCCATTCTTATAGCCTACAGTTTACAACCACTAAGATCAAATATGGCTCAGAATGGTCCCCATGAATTTAACAGAGAATCAAAATGATACTTGAAAGTGGCATCCAGCAATTAGGACAAATTGACTAGCTTCCATGGTTACTGAAGTCTTCCAGAAATGCTGCAGGGATATAAGAAAGAGGGGCAGCTAGGTAGTGCAGTGGATAGAGCACCAGCCCTGAAATCAAGAGGACCTGAGTTCAAATTTGATCTCAGACACTTAACACTTACTGGCTGTGTGACCCTGGGCAAATCACTTAACCCCAATTGCCTCAGCAGAAAAAAAAGGAATATAAGAAAGAACATGACCTAGGCTGCAGAAGTGTCACAATGAATAGAGTGCTGGACCCCAAGTCAGGAAGACTTGAGTTGAAATCCAGTCTTAGACACTAAATAAATGTGTGATCCAGGCAATGTTACTTGCCTTCTCCCTGCCTCAGTTTCCTCAACTGTAAAATGAGAAAAAGTGTTTTCTTGGGAAAAGAAGATAATATTGATGAGATAATATTTGTAAAATACTATACAAACTTTAAAGCACCATATAAATGTGGGACAGTATTAGTATTGCTATTATTATCAATTAATTATTTGACAGGCAGGGTAAACCAGGTAAAGGGAAACCAAAGGATCTCAAACCCTGCAGTGAGTTAAGGTTGTCTAACAGGCAGGTAAAGACTTCCCCTAGTGAAATGGGAGGCTGAGAACCATTTGCTCTTATGGCAACCAAAGCAGGTGAAGCAGGTGTTGTGGAGCATTGAGAGCTTGGTTAGACATGGAAGGTACCAAAGTCATCTGCTGCATCCTGAGTCATTCCCGGTCATCTTGACTCTATCCTGCCACTGGATAATGATGCTTTAGGAGAGAGAGGGAGGGTGAAGACTTGTTCAACTCTGTCTCACAAATCCAATTTATGCATGAATCAAAAGACATCACCATACCATTTTACCATTTCTGCCTTTCTCCAAGCCCGGTGGCAACAGGTGAGTGATGAAGCAGCTGTGGCAGATTGAACACAGTGGCCCAGGCTATAGGATTTTCTTCTCACTGAAAGCAGAGAGATTTGGCAGCTTCCTGAGTGTCTCAGCAGCCTTTAAGGATCATACTGCTCACTTCCATGTGTGAGGAAGGGGCTAGAAAAGTACCCTAAAATTGTCTGCTTACCTAGCTCTGGCCTGATTACCACAGCAAGCAGGGACCCACTCTGAGATGGAAGCAGTAAAAATGTACAAAAGCTTCTGAAAAGCTAATTCCTCTCACAGGGAGTGTACATATACTTACAGACTGCACAAAATCTAGTAGACCTGAATGAACAGCTCTTGTTGAGAGAAAACTCAACAGGTATCCCATCCAAATAGCAGGCAAATGAAGACCAGCTTACCAAAGTAGGAGCTGGACACACGTTTTTCTGGAGTGACCCCAGGGTAAGGGAATGCCATCAAGTTGGTGTAGGTTTTGCAATCAAAACTAATCTAATAAACAATCCCACATGTCTTCCAAAAAGAGTGAATGACAAGCAATGTGATTGTCCTTTGCAGGAAAATGCCACCATTATCAGTATGTATACTTCTATCATGATGAATCCTGATGAGGACAAAAAAAAAATTGTGGAGACTTGGAGATCCCTATCATCAATGTGCCAAAAAGGGATAGGCTCATTAAAAGGACTTTGATGCTAGAGTAGGCTCAGACTACCAGACATGGCAGGGAGACCTCAGGAGGAATGGAGTTGGAAACAGCAATAACAAAGGTCATTTACTGTTGAAGACTTGTGCATCTCATGACCTCATCATCAACACTGTATTTCATTTACCTAAATGTAATAAAATATCATGGATGCAGCCTTGCAGCAAACATTGACATTTAATAGACTATGTGATTCTAAGAAGGGACAGACAGGATGAGAGAGTGACCAAGGCAATGTGGGATGCAGAGTGCTGGACTGATCATAGACTGATCATCTCCAAGCTGAATATTCCCATTCAACAAAAATAGTGGCACCCAAGGCAAAAAGACAACTAGAAGGAATAATGTCAATAGATTAAAGTGCTTCTCTAAGAGGGAACAATTTGTTGCCAATTTGGATCAGAAGTTGAGCCAATACACCAATTGACAACAATGGAGCTGGAATAGGCAGCTGTCAGAGATTTGCATTTGCTCATCTGGATCAGAACACTAGCAAACATCCAGAGTGGTTTGATGAAAATGATGGGGAAATTCAGAAGCTGCTAAAGGAAAAACAAGCACTCCCTGGCTGTACCAGCAGGATAATTCATCCATATCTAAGAAGGCAGCATTCCACTCCATCAAAAAGTCAAGAACAGTCCAAACCCAGAGAGCAGGATTCTTGGTTCAGTCAAAAAGCAGACGAATTTAGCTTTATGCTGATGGTAACAGTCCAAAGGGTTTTTTGTGATGCACTGAATACTATTTATGGACCAAAGACCTATAGTGCATCTCAACTACTCAGTGCTGATAGAACCACACTGATAAGTGATAAGGACATATTCCTGGAGAGAGAAGCTGAAAACTTACATAGCATTCTCCACAGACCATCATCAGTCAATGCTGGAGCTAGTGACCATTTGCCTCAAGTTGAAATCAATCCTTCCCTAGCTGAAGTTCCAACTGAAGAAGAGGTTTTGAATACCATTGGTCTACTTTCATGTGGTAAAGTGCTGGATGCTGATTCCATTCCAAGTGAGATTTACAAGGTGGGGGGGTCCATTGCTCATAAAAACTGACTGAAATTTTCCAGATTATGTGGCAAGAAGTTATGCCCCAGGTGTGCAAGGGTGCCTCCATTGTCCATCTTAATAAAGGTAAAGGGAATAGATTGTTCTGTGACTTTCACAAGGAGGTTTCTCTCTTAGTCATTACTAGCAAAGATCTTGCCCAAATCCTTTCTAATAGGCCCTACACTGAGATAAAAGTCATTTACCTGAGAGCCAGTGTGGCTGTGTGCTTGTTTCCATGATTTTTAGCATGATGTTTTCAGACGTTTTGTCTAACTTCTTCATGGGGACAAAAGTGGAATCAAAGTCAGCTACCATACTGATGGAAATTCTTCAGTTTGAAAAGGCTACAAGCCAAAACCAAAGCTGAGGGAGTGTTGGTGCATGATTTTTTGTTTGTAAATGAATATGCACTCAGAGCCTTCTCCCAAGCAGACATGCTACAGAGTAGGGATCAATTCTCTGCTTCCTGATCCATCAGCCAAAACCACACTGTCCATATGTGGAACTATCAGCTACAATAAATGGTGAAGTTTAGAGTGCTGTGGATGAGTTCTCTTACTCTGGCAGTGGACTTTCCAGGGATGTCCACGTTGATAATGAGATTGACAAACACATTGCCAGAGCGAGCTCAGTGTTTGGGTGACTCCAAAGGAAAGTGTGGGAGGGGAGAGGTGTTAGACTGACCACCAAAGTGAAAGTCTGCAGAGCCATTATGCTGACCTCATTGTTGTATGCCTGTGAAACCTGGACAATATACCAGCACCCTGCCAGCAAACTGGACCGCTTCCATTTGGATTGTCGTAGGAAGATTCTGAAGATCACCTGGCAGGATAAGATCCCAGATACTGCGGTTCTTTCTCCAACTAAACTCCTAAGCATTCCAACTCTACTGCAGAGAATGTGACTCCGTGGGGCTGGCTGCATTGTTCCAAAGCCAAATGTACTCTTGCCAAAAAAAAAATTATGAACAATTCACACGGGGCAAATGCTCACAAAGTGGTCAGCAAAAGCAATGTGAGGACACTCAAAATATTTCTCAAGAACTTTAGAATCTATAGTATGATATGAGAGACACTGCTGACATAACATACTCTCATCGGAGAAGGTGCTGTGCTCTGTGAGCAAAGCAGAATTGAATTAATTACCCAAAGGAAACACAAAATACACAAAATGAGAGAATCCACCCCGAATGTTCCTATGGACTATTTGTGTCCACCCTGTGGCAGAGCATTCCAAGCCACAGTTGGACACACTGTGACTCAATTTTAACATAGTAAGGTCATCTTAGTCCTCTTCAAAAAAGAAGAGCAACAAGATTATTAATTCCAGATAGAAATCATCAGATGATTCTGGTGTTCGTGGATCAAAAAGAACAAAGTAGAAAGGCTAAAAGCAAGACCCCAGCTCTGCACTAGGAATGGTGTTTATCCCTAGTCTGGCTCCTAGATATTGCCTATTCCCATGTCCCCACATCAAAAATACACAAGGAAATACCAAGGTCAAATCCAACATGGATGTTAATGAAAAATAATCTTAGACTGAATTAATAATAAACATTTAATAAGCATTTACAATGTGCCATACACTGTGCTGAGGGTTCAAAAAGAAGAAAAGGCAGTAACAGTCTTTCATAGAATATACTTAAAGTATGTCAGTGGAAGGGGACTAGAACCACCTGTTCCTTCACATCTCCCACAAGTATTTGTTCAGTTATGTTTAATTTTGGTTTTGTTTCGTTTTTAGCTCTGCGGTCATCTGAGCAAGCACCAATGATCAAATATAAAATACCCATAGTTTCAATTGTTCATTTAGCTTTCATCTCTGACCTACTCTTCCCCCAACGAATTTGAAGAAGACTGGAAAGTGCAAATGTTCCAAACTGTTCCTGTCATTGACATATTTCTTCAAATAGTTGAGAGAAGAAAGCTCCCCTACACCTCCCCTACAGGGTATTTTTCTCCTTTTACTCCTCAAACCATTTCTTTGTATTTCTTGTATTTTTTTGCCTTGGAAGATAAACTTCTAATCTCAGAAGTTAAGAAGTTACAAGCACTTTCCCCCACTAGAGGAGGCGTTAAGTAATGCATTCAAAATGATGGAAGGCATAGATCTGGAAAACACCTTATGCATCATATATAGAGTTTCCCAAAAGTCTTTTAAAACTCCTCTAGGACTTTTGGAATGTCTGTATTTCAACCCTATTATTTTACACACAGGGAAACTACAAATGTTAAGTCACTTTTCCAAAGCAGCTCAGCAGAATGTCTTAACCACTTTTAAGACAGATGTCACTAAAGAGAACTGAGGGTTTTTTGGTAGCCTGGGGACATCATATAAAAAATCAATCATTATAATATTCCTGAAAACCATGATGTCATCAGGAGTTACTGAAGTGTGTGGGGCTATTTGATTTTACATAAAATGTCCCCAGACTGCTGGGGAGTCATAATTCTGATTCTGTTTACATCAATTGCTGTTGATTATTACTTCTTGTTCTCAGTGTGTCCACAAGATTTTAATCTATTGCTTATTTTTCACACAATTGTCTGGAGAGAGCTTGAAGGTTAACTCTCTCTCCCTGATGGAATTGAGAGAACTCTCAGTTAGAAAAGATTTCTGTGCCACAAACCACTTTCTTTGTGCCTCTGCTATGCCTATAAGACATTATGTTTTGAACTAAAATATGTGTATATGTTTATACATGAACATATATGTTTCTAAATGCTAACATCCATGAGGTAAGGGTCCCGTTTATCCTTCTATTTCCCTTCTTGCCCAATTCAGTGACTTGCATCTAAATCTTTCCTGAATGCATGAATTAGTTTTTGTACTATTATTTGCTGTTCAGAGGTATTCTTCTTTTATTTCTAGTTTCTTAACTGTTCTGGATTGTTGTAGTTGTTGGAATTCTAATGTCTTGAAAAGTATGTATATTTGTGTGTGTGTGTGTGTGTGTGTGTGTGTGTGTGTGTGTGTTTGGGGAGAGATTGGGGTAAAGTCATCATAATAAAGAATAAGGTATTATGAAGCAGAAGTTCCTAGGAGAATGAATCTTTATTGATTTATTAATTTTTAGAAGATAGAAGAAACCAATGAGCTTTTTTTATTAGGATGTAATGTGGCTTAATCATTTTTGAAAACTTGTTCTGAAAAAAGGGAATACTTCATCTTGCTGAGAAAAATAACCTCAGAAATGATATCAAATTAAATGAAAGAAATTGCTATTCTAGAGATTTTCATAACATACAACAAAATGATCAGAAAAAATAAGACAATAGTTAAACAGTAATTACCTTTGGGAATTTAATTCAACAAGTGGTTATTAAACACCTACTATGTGTTGGATGCTATCTTAAGAGCTATAGATACAAAACAAAACAGATCCTTCCCTTAAGGATCTTATATTCTACTAAAGATATACAATTGCTCAAATAATTAAATGAAAGCACACATGTGAAGTAACTCTGATTAACTAGATGAAGTGACTGAGAAGTTCACTTCCCAATAAAGGGTATAGATATACCCATTAATTCATCTGTTGTGTGGATAAGGGATTATATCTCAATAATTGACAATGATCCCTGATGATTTGGTTGAGTTAGTCACTAACTACACAAATAGTGATAAGCCTATAAAGTGAATAAATACTTACTAAGCACCTACTATGTGCTAGGCACTGTAGCATTTTTTTAAATGCTATCAAAGGAAGCCACACAGACCTGTCACAAGTCCTTTTCATGAAAGATCCCAAGAGAACAAGCCTAGGCTAGAAACTTAAGGATCCTAGGTCCCAAGTTAGAGAAAGCCTAGCAACATGCTTATACTTCTATTTCACACCCTCATCACTGAATCTATCATGACAAAGGAAAACTGGCTTTTTTCCAAACAAATCATAAATAATCAAAAGATTTATTGAATTTATCTGCTGGTTGGTAAATGTTAATCTAAAGATTGTTATTCTATCCTGTTATGTACAATGCAGAAAAGCAATAAGGTACATTCTACATGTGATGATGGATTGCTTGGAATCTCAAGGTTCAACTGAGTGCCTGTTTGGCTCTCCATCTCTGTATTAATGGCATTGACAAGAAAAACGGGAGAGAGTTATATCATTTGAGAGGCAATCTCTGGAACTTTAATTTTAGTAATGGCTCATATATTTAGCAAATATTGAAAATGAAAGCAGAGGAAAGAATAGGTACTTTCAAAAACTGCTGTCCAACTTACTCTATACAGAGTGAATAAATTCTTGTAGTCAATCAGGACAGAACATAAACTTGTCACTTTAGCCTTCCATGTTGAACAAAGATTCTTGTATGATAGGGCATAAAGTGTTGTTCTTTGAGTCAGGGAATCCTAGGCTGATGTCCCCCTTTCCACATTTTCTAGTTGTATAACCATATGTCATTTATGCTCTCTGAACCTCAGTTTCCTCCTGTGAAAAATGTGAAGGGAGACTAAATGTTTTCTAAGCTCCCTTCTCACAAATAAATCAAGGAACCAGTATTTTTAGTTTTTTGTTTGTTTTTGTTTTTATTTTGTTTTAATGCAAAGCTCTATAAAGAAGTTATGTCCAATAAAGACTTAACTAAAACAAGTCAACTCAATTCTACTAATTATATAGTAATTAAGTTTGATAATTATTTTAGATTGTAAATATGTATTTAGCTTCAAATGAATTGCCGCAATCTCCTCACTCCCACCCCCAAAAATAAAATATTGAATGCTTTGCAGAAAAATGAGCTTTACAAATGTACATACAGATTGGTCTTAAATTCAGCTGTCTTTTAAGGATGTTGGATCCTCAGACACCTAATTAATTACCATGATGAAATACAATATAAATAATGCACATTTACATCCTTCATTTTGTGGAATGGAAGTGAAGACATGTTTGAATCATTCTACCTGACAGCCCCAAACTGTCCAAATCAAATATAGTACTTTTATTACAGAGCAATCAGATCTCTAATTAGGACTGACATTTCACTCGTCATTTTCCTATCATTACTGCTGCAGCTTGTGCTTTTTGACAGCCTAAAAAAAATCTGGATGAAAAAAATACCAGGGAAAAAATGGCTATTTTAAAACAATCATCTGTGGTAGAACAGTAAGACACCAAAGTTCTAATTCATACCAATCATATACATATGTGTACATAAATTTGCTGAATAGCAGATATATACATTATGAATGTGAAAAAGAAATATATACATCTGACAACATATTGATTGACTGGAATGGGCTAACTTAATGATGCAAGAGGATACTAGAAAAAACAAAATTACCATATCCTTGTGTTCCAAATAGTTAAAGGTGTGCTAATATGCATACATACATATTCATATATACTTATGTGTGCAGATATGTGTTTATATAAATATGTAACTGTCTGCTTATAGTATATATGTGTATAGAGAAGGTGCATATATTAAAACTGCCAATAAACACCTATTGCTTTGTACTTACCAGAATGTATATTTCAGGATCTATTAACCAAGGATGAGAATTAGCACTGCAATAAAGTACAATCTCTTTGATTATAGCTTAAGCTCTGCTCTGTAAATTTGGGCATGTCACTTCAACTTTCTGAGTCTCTGTTTCTTTAATAATTAAATTAAAGACTGGATAAAGAACGTTACTTAGTAAAATGGAAATACTAACGCTCCTGGAGATCAGAATTCTAGGATTCAAATATCACCTCTGCTACCTAATTCCTGTATGGTAGACTTTAGGCAAGTCTCTTATGCTTCTCAGACCACAATTTCCTCATCTATAAAATATAACCAGTTTGGATTAAATATCTTCTGAAATCCTTTTTTCCTCTAGGTCCATGATTTTGTGATAAAACAATTTCTTGACTCCAGTACAGCATTTTTCCCCATTATGTCATGCTTCAATATTATATGCATTGTTAGACTTGGAATCAGTAAGACCTAAGCTCCAATTATATCTGAGACTCTTACTAACTCTGTTAACTCTAGCCAAGTTCTTTAAATTCACCCTCAGTGTCTTCATCTATAAAATGGGGAAAATAAAAGCATCTTCCTCAGAAGGTTTTTGTGAGAATCAAATAAAATAATAAATGTATAATATTTTACAAACCTTAAAACAACATATAAATATGTTATTGTGTTATTTTTTTACCAAATTGATAGGACTCCATCTCTTCACAGCAACCCATGGGAAAAAATACTTTAAGGTAATTCAAATGAACCTAATATTTTCATTTGAATTGGTTCACTTTATGTTGGCAGTAGAGGTATGACATTATATGAGCCCTCATAGATCACTCCACTTCTCATTGCCTCAATTTCCCATTAATGCAATATAGAGAATCATTAACCCTGACAATAGATGGTATTTATTTTCATTATCCATAAAAGCAAGTTCAGTTATTAATTAATAAAACCATATCCAGACTTACTGCTCCCATAGGCACAGTAGTGTAATTTTGCCTCAGTGCTCACACTTAACTCCCATTAATGCTAATACAGGTAATGCACTCAGCTGAGAACAATATCTATAGAAAGTGTCTCCCCACTAATCCAGTATCTTAATTCTTCTGCAATTACCTAAGAGGTAAGAATGTCAAACTCAATTCCAGCATGAGCCTATCAGTTGTGCTTGCAGTGAGGCAGAAATTCAGGCAATACTTTTCCTCTAATTTGGGAATTCATTCATTGTAACTGCTTTTAGTGTCCTTTTCACCCTTTTGTGTTTCTGACTGAACATCTGCTGTACATCATGGCCTCAAACTTGCTAACTCCTATTTAATTAAAACAGCAAGAATACTCTAAGTAGAATAAGATAGGACTACAGGGGAACATTTTCTACCATGAAAGATTTCAGAAATTCTAAGAAATCCTTAATGCTAAATGCTGCTGACAATGGGAGTGAAGAACACTAATTTCAAGAATTAGGTCTGACCACAGCTTCACTCTTTTGAGGACAGAGGACTTTGGAATATATTCTCATTTATTTCCTTTTTCTGAAAGTTCTAGCATGTTTTTCTTTACAATTGTTATGTTTAGCTTTGACCTCAGGAACAGTCATGAACCTTATCAGAGTGTGTAAAATTTAATATATAAATAGTTTATTTTCTCTTAAAAAATTCCAAGCTGCTGACTGAAAAGTCACTAACAAAAGAATAAAAATCTAGAGATTAATACCAATTAAACATCCCAGCAAAGTCATCCTACTGACTTTATGATTTTGTTGGACCAAAGAGGCTCCAAGGTCATTAGAAGTCATTTTCTTCTTATTTCTCAGTTGCTACCAGGAATAGGAACATTTCAGGGCAATTTTCCTATTTCTGAACAGGCACAAGATGTAGCATTTTCCAGGATGCCTAATGCTGTTTATATACTAAGAGTTATCAGTGAATAATTTGTAATAAGACCAAAAACAGGAATATTCAAGGGATATATTCAAGGGATTGTTGGTCTACTACCTGGTTATTATTCAGGGTCAGTTTTTCAAATAAGGATTATTTGATAACTGATGATTATAACTCCTACTTTTTTAACCTTGCTTCTCCTAATGCTTCAATTTTCCTTTTGATGAGACAGTAAGGGATTCTCCTAGTTTTCAGTTATCCATGATTAAAGCCTTTGGCAAAATGCTAGACATTAACTCGTATAGTCACCACTAGGAATATGGAATTACATTACTTCCTCACTGCCATTAGAATCTCAACTTTCCCTTTGTGTCTATTATTGTCCAGAAGCTTTTATAAGCATCATTAACTTATACCCTTTTAAAAACTGTCTGTAATGCAAGGTTAAATCTAGTTTCTCAAGCTACATTAAATCCCATTTTAAACACCCTTATTGTTAGAACACATGCATCACTATTACAATATCCCATTCATGCTATATAGTTAAGGCTGAAATGCAGTTTCCATTAAAAAAAAAACTCTATCAAGTGTTTTAACTCCTCTATAGAAAATGTCTTTGGACTGAAAATTGGCATATAAGCTCCTTCTCAAACCAAGAGGAAATTTCACAATTAAAACATCTTTAGCAGGAATATTATTCTTAGCATCATGTATTTTAATAGTAAGTTGTTACAAGTAGATGATCAAAATACCTTCAGTTTCTCAATGAAATGTAGTCAAAAATAGGGATGGGTAATAGGTTTTTTTCCCTCTTATCTATAATATTTTTCAAGCTAATGAACTTGACAACTTGATTCTGTTCATAAAAGTGTCCAACCTTATTTTGTCTCTAGCCTACAACATGGCAATTCCCCATAGCAAGAATGGTGTTTTCTGATTGTCATTTACAGTTTTGTTTTTAAAGAAAAGTAATAGAGGAATTGGTATGAGTCAGGAATTCAATAGTTATATGATATCTACCACAAATGGCAATATGAAATGTTAGAGAGCTAGCCTCTAAACCAGGAAGATCTGGGACCATGTCTTGCCTTTGACACATGTTGACTCCATGACTCTAGGCTGATCACTTAACTTCTCAATTTTCTAAGCAATACTCTAAACTTTTATCATGAAGAAAAGATGATGATATTCATAAATAGAATTCATTCATAAATGGAATCACCCAGATTTTCCTTTGTCTATGAAATCTCATACTAGTTATCTATCTCTATCTCTATTCTAGCTCAAATGCTACCATACCCTGGCATCTCTGGTGCACAATTAAACAAAACAGTGAATTCAATGATATAACATTACCTGCAATGGTTATATTAAATAATGTTACATATATTGCTTCATTTGCCCAGATTTCATGGTCTCCAGCTTTAAAATAGGGATAATAATATTGTGCATTTGAACATCTAATAACAAAAGAAAGATTTATAAAATACATAATATCTGTAACTCAGTCTGAGTCCCAGAAAGTCATGATTCTTAAATGGACTGAACAGTGTTGTTTATAAACAAAATATTCTCATGTGAAAGTAGGAGAGAAAACCATTGTGATGCCATAAATTTTTTTTGGACTTCTTTTAAGCATATATTACAATGAATCATTGTTTCCCAATGAAAAGTTATTATTTTTAAAAATTCAAATTATCTAAAAAAAGTAATTGAGAGATAATGATTTCCTATATTTAGAGCTCTGAAAATGAGCCAATATACTTTGTAAGTCTGACAATAAATATTCAAATCTCATCTGTCTTTCAACAATGTGTGCATTCAGTTATACACATATATATTGCAAGTGAATGTGTGTATATATATATACATATATAAAAATCTTTGTGTATACATACACATATATTTATATGTATACAAACATACATATAAACACAAATAAATAAATAAATACAAAGATATTTATATGTGTGTGTTTTTTCATTCATGTTTGTCTGTTCCATGCAATTCTTTTCCATCTTTTCCCCTATGTTCAAAATAAAAAGACCACTATAAATGGTGAAAGGGAAAAAGAAAAGACTATTTGACTTATTCTGATATTTTAAGGCAAGCATTACACTCTATCAGATCATTCTCATATTATCAGTCAGCTGGTAATACAGTGGATGAAGAGAGCACTGTGCATGGAATCAGAAAAATAAGTTCAAATCTAGCCTCAGATACCTAATATATATATGTATATATATATATGCCATATGTTTGCATCAGTTTTCTTAACTCTTAAATGAGGATCATAATAGCACCTCTCTCATAAGGTCTTTGTGAGGATCAAATGAAATAATACTTGTTTTTTTTTTTTTTTAAGTACTTAGCACAATGCCTGGCACATAGAACTATATAAATGCTTATTCTCCATCCTTCCCTTATTACCCTATATTTTCAAAACATAAGAGTCCCATCATTGTGTGTGTATGTGTGTGTGTGTGTGTAGATTTATCTGATGTTTTTCTTTATTCAGCTTCTCTTTTGTAATTCTTTGTTTATGATGCATTCTAGCCCATTCCTACCTAACATATCCCTCCCCACTGCCCATTAGATGATCCTCAACTTGATTTTCCAAAGGCTATTATTCAAAGGCTTCATTAACATCTATGTGATGATGGGATGAAAAATGTCACTCAATTCAGTTACCTTTCATCATATATGATAAAGATAGGATTGTATATTTTTTTTTTTTTACTTTTTGCTGAGGCAATTGGGGTTAAGTGACTTGCTCAGGGTCACACAGCTAGGGAATGTTAAGTGTCTGAGACCAGATTTGAACTCAGGTCCTCCTGACTTCAGGGCTGGTGCTCTAACCACTGCGCCACCTAGCTGCCCCTAGGATCGTATATTTAGCACTAGAAAGAACTTCTAATTCAATTCAATCATTTTATAAGTAAGGCTCAAAAGGGTTTAAAAAAGGGATTATTTTTGTTCTCATCATGCAATAAGTGTCAAAGGCACAATGACCTTCAGAAATCAAAAAAAAAAAAAAGAAAAAGAAAAAACAATGTGGTAACAAACTGTAGACCAAATTGAAGGCACGTGCTGGAGTCATTACTTCTAACTTCCTAAGTTATCTTGAGAATTGAATCTGTAATGGATGCAAATCCATCAAACAATTTCATTCAGTATCATCAATACAAAGCATTAAACAGCAAGATAAGCTCATTTAAATTGGAATATTCATCCATTTTCCAGCCACGTATTTAATCCACTACTATGTATTGTTGCTTATCACAGCATCTGTATAGAATTCATCCAAGCAGTGAGATGGAATGAGGTGAGCATAATTTGCCAAAGAAATATTTCAAAGGCATTCTGCAGTACAACTTAACCTGATGTATCCAGATAACAATAGTAAATAGCAATAGTAGAGCAACCAGCCAACCTAATGAGCAGTAAGGAATGGTGCTTAATGAATACAGACAAGGTGCTATAGTGGAAAGAACATTAGGTTCAAAAGCATGATTGCAAATTCTGAGTATAGACTCCAGCATTTAGCAGCTATGTGAATTTGGGTACCGATTTAACCTTTTTTAATCTTTGGTTCTTCACATGTGAAAATGGGATCAAAAAGGGGAAGAGAGAGAAAGATGAGCTAGCAGTCTAGATTTTCTCAGCAGATGGGAGATTTTATAAAAATCTTTTGTGTTCACAATGAGGGAGGCAATGGTCCTGCTGTATTCAGACTAGTCAAATAACATCTGCCATGCTTTCAGGTCTAGTTGTCATATTGTGAAAGTGACAATGATCAACTATTGAACTTTCCAAGAGGTTATCCATAATCATAAAAATACTAGAAGCAGTGCTATTTAAGGTTTAACATTCTTAATTGAGATGGTTAGAGAGACAAAGACTTAAAAGAGGGATATAAAAATTATCCTGAAGTATTAGAAGAACTATTAAGTAGAAGTTTTGGATTTGTTCCATTGAAATTCAAAGGACTGAATCAAGAATAATCAATGAATATTGCATAGAAACAAATTTTAATGGGAAGAGAAATTTTCCATCACCATGAAGACAGTTCAAAATTATAATTTATTTTTGCCTTAAGATGTACTGGGTTACCCTTGACTGCATGTCATCAAGAGGAGGTTCAATAAATACTTGTTGAAGGTGTTATGTACAAGGTTCCTATTCAGCTATAAGTTAAAATAGATAATATAAAAAGCAACTTTCACCTTCAAGAGTCTATGATTATAATTTGATATCAATTTTATATTATAAAGTTCATTATTTAGGGGGATATCCATGAGTATTTAAAAGGGGAAGATAGAACTAAAAGGCAATGTACTTTCCTTAAGAACAAATCATACCAGATTAATCTCATTTCCTTTTTTATTTAAATTGGAAGATCGATAGAATAATATAGTTATAATATATCTGGATTGAAGGGGGGGAATAGTAATCAGAGTTAAATGACTTGCCTAGGGTCATACAGCTGGTAAGTGACTGAGAACAAATTTGAAACCAATGTTCTATCCTCTGCCACAAAGCTGGCCCTATATCTGAATTTTAATGTTTCTCATGAAATTATTATGAGTAATGTAGAATGGAAGCCTGCACAGTTAAATGAAACCAGATTTTGTTAACTGGCATAACTTAAAGAATGATTAATGAACTCATATCAATTCTGAAAGGAGTCTATTGGGATGACCCAGGTACTTCCCTTGACCTATTTTAGCCTGAATTTTTATCATGAATGAATGCATTAGTGACATATGTGTCAAGTCTGCAGATGACAAAGAATATTAATTGCTTGTGTGGCACATCACAGACTTATTTTAGGACAATTTTATACTCTTAAAAAATTCTTGAGAACATCCCCAAAAGTTTTTGTTTATGAGGAGAATGTTAATATTTCTTGTATTAAAATAACTGTTATTATAAAAAAAATTTGAGCTCATGGATTCTCTGAAATGTGGTTGGGAACCCCAGATGGCACATAGAGAATGGATTTTTAATTACTCCTTGAGCTAATCAATTTGAATATTCTCTCCAACAAGACTGACCCACACTTTCTCATCCTGTCAAACTCACATTCACACAACTCCATAAATCCACTACAGAAGAGACAACATTTTAAGATCCTGGTAGCATTAAAAGTCAAAGATATTTCAGTAGGCTAGAAGGAGGACAAAAGTTCACAAAATTACATTTAATTGGGGTAAATAAAGCCTTGTTCTTGAGTTTAAAAAATCAATTGCACAAGTCCAGAGGTAGAGACATAGGTGTATATATTCAAAAGACATCCAGGTTCTAGTGAATCAGCAGTATAATATACTAACCAAAAGTGGTGATTAGTCTTTTTTAAAATATAAGTATCAAATATAGAGTAAAGGAGGGCACAGTTTTGTTATACTCTGTCCTTGTCAGATCTCTTCTAGAGTGCTGTGCCTATTCTGGGGACATTTTAATGAGGACAAACTAAAGTTAGCATCCAGAAGAGACTAATCAAAATTGTAGGGACAACATAAATCATACCATATGAGTTAAAGGAAATGCAGATATTTACCATTTCAATTGAAGGAGAATTCATTCAGTGGCTTTTATGTACAAGGCACTGGGTAATATGCAGGGGATAAAAAAATGAAAATGAAACAATCCCTATCTCCAATGAATTTATAATTTACTATGGTACTTATGTTTATCCAAAAGGAATGTATGAAAACTTGATAAGAAAATCTGAGGAAGATATAATAGCTTGAAAGATTACACCATGGGAAAAGAAATAGGTTTATTCCTCTTGGCCTAAAAGAACAAGATTTTGGAGCAATGAGGAGAATTTTTAGAGAAACATACTTCAGTTTTAAATAAATATTTTTAACAATTAGAAATATACCAAAATAAAATGGACTGTTTATTTTTAAAACAGTCAATAAATATCAATCAATTAGTAGCAATTTATTAATCATTTACTATGACTGAGGCATTTTTCTATGTGCTGGGGATATAAACACTAAAATGAAACAGTCCTTATATTCAGGGAATTTATATTCTAAAAAAAAAAAACTTATAAACAGAAATGTGAGATAGTCTCTGACTTCAAGGTACAGTATTTGCTCCTCAGTGGAGATCTCTAAACAGTGAAAAAATGGCCATTTATTGAAAATATTATAGATTCTATTGTAATTTTGTAGCATAAAGTTTTACTTTTAAAATTCTGTTATTCTTACTCTAATCCATAATATCTCTTTAGAATAATAGACTATATAGAGAAAGAACATTGGATTTGGATCTAGGCTCAAATATCTTCTTTACCACTTACTATCTTTGTGACTTTGGATAAGTCATTTCACTAACTCTCTGGGCTTCAAGTTTCCTCATCTGTAAAATGAAAGGGTTCAACTAAAAGGCTTCAAAATTTTCTTCCTGTGCTAAATCTATGACTTTATTGGGTTGTGATCCAAACTGGGAGAAAATTTTGCCTAAGTTGTATAAAAGCTTATCAATCACATTAGTTATTGGAAATTTTTAGCCAAATGCTTTATCTTGAGGATTAGCTCCTTAGATCAGAACACTGGTCTGTTGATGAGATAGTTTGATGCAATTAAAGACCACATAATTCATCATAATGTGCACAGTCTGCTTACTAACTCTTTTGGAGAATATAGGAAATTCAAAATATGAGTTATTTGATACATTTCAAAAATGTCAATAATAATAAAGTATTTCTACAAATATAACTAAAAGGACTTTAAATTTGTTTTTTTTTAAATTGGAAGAAAAGTATGCATATCTCCAAAGTCAAATACTACAGGGAACAGATATGGAAAAGGAGAATGATAGTTTCGAGACTCAAATATTCATAGAAGATAAAATGCATAATAAAAACCTGTCTTCAAACACAAATGACAAGATTATACTCCAACCTCCCACCCTACCCCCACCTCCACACATCCAGAGCAGCCAGTAATTTCTTGATGTCTTAGTCACAATTTCAGATGGAGAGAAAAAAAGAAAATTTTATTTGGAATCACATTTCTACCAATAGGGGAGAGCTGGTTGCTTGGTTAGAAATAATAGGAAGCCTGTGGGAGGACAGTTGAACCAGTTAATCCAAAGTAATAATTTTAATAGGAAAAAAACCCCCACCAAACTCAAGTATAGCCTGATAAAAATTATAAATCTGAAGAAAGTAATAGGTTCAAAAGAAAGATGGGTAGGCTCCCATGGACTAAAATGCTTTAAAGAAATTCAGTTCACGAGAGACAAAGGATCCTCAAAAATGGGTTTTTAATGCTATAAAGGAAAACAATTCCAGGAATGGGGATAAATGGAATCTGTCCGAGGAGCCCAATGGGAGTATACAGGGAACTCATCAACCAACTTAGTTGTCTTCTTTAGGAGGTGGGAAAGGGTGTTTTTTTCTGGGTTGTTTTCTTTATGCACAAAAGAATGAAGTAAAACTAGGTAAGAAGGAATGAATAGAATGAATATGAGAGTTTGGCATAGTCTTATAAAATAATGTCAAAAATGTTGAAGTTCAGAATAAGCTGAAGTTGGCCAAGGAAGGTAAAGGCAATAATAAGGTTCTTTTAAAAGATGTACCAGGAAGAAAATAAAAGTAGAAAAAAAATAATTATAGGACTCTTGCTTGGAAAGGTGAGGACATGAGGACTAAGAACAGAGAGAAAGCAAATGTCCCAAAACCTCATATTTTATCTGTTTTCTTGGCAAGAGAAATGCCTTTTATACTGCAAATGACAGAACAAAAAAAGGGAAGCGGAGCTGATAAACAAGGGCCTAGTAAGAGAGCATCTTAATGGATTTTTTAAAATTTCAAGTAATTCATCCCAAATAAAAAACAACCCCAGATCCTTAAAGAACTAGCCAGTAGGATTCCTAAAAGATCACATTTGATATCTGAAAGATCATGAGAAATGGGTGAGGCACCAAGAAATTGGAAAAGGAAACACATCATGATTTAAAAAGAAAAAAAAGTAATAGAACAAAATCTGTAAAACTATAAGCCAGAGAACTTGTATTTTTATGAGAAAAGTCTAGAAATAAAGTACTAAAGCCAGCTGCTAAACATCTAGAAAAAGAAACGGTGATTAGATGTGTCAACCCAAACAGGAACTCTTTTCTAACCTTGGGGTGGACAAGAGTCAAACAAAGTAGACTAAATATAGGAGACTCATCAATCAAACAGAAGCTTAATTTCAAAGTAAGAGAAGTAAGTTTGCAAACTGAAACCCTCCTGAAATGGAAGGCAAGGTCTTGAGTAAACAGTTCTCACAGCAATCCCATGCATCTTTGGGGAGTGGGGGGAAAGGTGTTCTTGAATCCTGGGGGAACAGTCCACAAGTTATAATCATTGGTCTTGTGATTGTCTCAAGTTGAACTTTGTGACCATTCAGCAGGGTGCAGAAACAAAGTTAGCGTGTTGTGAATAGGAGTGCAGCACCTGGCTCAGTTCACTTAGCAGTTGCAAGAGCAGGAATTGTTAAGAGTGTGTCCAGAGACACTCTGATTGCTTTCTGCTGTAGCACAACAGTAGGTCCAGCTCTCAGGCTAGAATCTCCAAGGAAACAGTGAGCTCTAACAAATCTAAATAATTATTGGTTAATATGAAAATCATAAATTCCTCAGTGAAAACCTAGTACCAGTCAAAGCAATACATTTTGTCAAAGGATGAAAACATCCACTGGTGAGCAAAAAGATTAGTTATTATGCTGAGCTCAGAAGACAGCTTGCTTGCTGGGACTTTGTTCTCAAAAACAAGATATCTCCAAATATCTTGACAGATGAAAATATAGTAAGATAGATTGAGAACTAATTAGATGGTGAGACCCAATCAGCACTTGTTAATGATCAGTGTCAATGATCCAGCTATAAAATAATTTCAATATGGAACCCTAGGACTCTATAATAGATCCTGTATTGTTTACCACTTTTGTCAAAAACATTAATAAAAACTTGGATTGTACACTCATCAAATTTATGGATGACACAAATTTGAATGGGATGGCCTATATAGTAAAAGGAAGACATAAGAACAAAAAAAGATTTTAGGAGGCTAGTTCACTGGACTGAATCTAATTAGATAAAATTCACTAGAGTTGAACACAAATTTACAAGTATAAGATGGGAATAGTTAGCAGTTATTCTGAAAAAAAAAACCAATCTGAGATTCTTAGATTACAAATCCAATATGAGTTAGCACTGTGAGGCAGCAATAGAAAAAGTTATCTTGGATTGTGTAGAGAGACATAGATTCTAAAAATAAGTGATAGAACTACTTTACTCTACCCTTATCAGACCTTATCTGTGGTATTGAGTTAAATTCTGGAATTAATGGTTTAATGACATTGAAATGCTAGAGACCATCTTGGGAGGGCAACTGGGATTGTGAATTACTTCATCTAAGAATCAGTTGGAGGAATCAGGTATGTTTAGCCCGGATGAAAGAATATTAATAAAATCTGCATATCAGGAAGTCATATATGTATCCATATTACATAGGATTTTGAATGGGCCCAAAGCATAGAATCAGAAGCAGTAGGTAAAGATATGTCAATCTTTTTCTGAAGGATGCCTTTGAAGGGAAGGATAGAACTATATCTTCATTTGCAAAATTAAATCACTTATCTGTATCTGCAGATATATATGTATATATATATATGCTTGTGTGTATGCATATGGATATTTTTGTATATATGCTGTTATTCAATCACTCAGTCACATTAGACTCTTCATAATCCCATGGACCATTACACATCTTACCCCTCTATCTTCCATTATCTCTTGAAGTCTGTTCAAGTTTATATTTTTTGTTTCTATAATACTATCTATTCATCTTATGCTTTTATGTCCCCTTTTCCTTTTACCTTTAATCTTTTTCAGCATCAGCTTCTTATCCAACAAGTCCAGCCTTCCCATTATATAGCCAAAGTACTTAAGCTTCAGTATTTGACCTTCCAGTGAATAGCTTGAATTAACTTCTTTATGTATTGACTGATTTGTTCTTCTGGTATCCTAGGAACTTTCAAACATCTTCTCTAGTTTCATAATTCAAAAGCATCAAATCTGTAGCTGAGCTTTCCTTGTAGTATAATTTCCATAGCTATACATTGCCATTGGAAAAACAAAAACTTTGACTATACAGATTTTTGTTGGTAAGGTGATATCTCTGCTTTTTTAGTGGGCTGTCCAGATTTACAATAGCTTTCCTTTCAAGGAGCATATATATTGGGTTTTTGGGGGGTTTGGGGGGTTTTGGGGTTTTTTTTGAGAGGGTTAAATGACTTGGCCAGCTCACATAGCTAGTAAATGTTAAGTGTCTGAGACTAGATTTGAACTCAGGTTCTCCTGACTCCAAGGCTGGTGCTCTATCTTCTGCACTGCCTAGCTGTCCCTGAAGCAAGTGTCTTTAAATTTCATGGCTACAGTAGCCATCTGTAAAGATATTTGAGCCTAAGAATTTAAAATCTGACACTCTTCCATTTCTTCTCTTTCTATTTTACAGAAGAGATGGAACAATTTGTCAAGATCTTAGTTGTTGTTTTTAATGTTAAACTTCAAGACACCTGTAACATTTTATCCTTTCACCCTCATCAAGAGACTTCTCAATTCTTCTCTTTCTGCCATCAGACAGGTAATGTCTGCAAAGCTGAGGCTGTTGATATTTCTCTTGGCAACCTCAATTCCAGCTTTTGATTCATCTAACCTGGCATTTTGTATGATGTGTTCTTCATATGAGTTAAATAAATAAGTGAAAATATATATCATTGTCATACTCTTTTTCTGATCTTAAAACAGTCAGATATTCTATGTTCAGTTCTAATTTTCTTCTTAGATTGTATACAAGTTTCTCAAGAGACAAGTAAAATGATCCAGTGTTATCATCTCTTTGATTTTTTGTATATATACAATTTTTGGTTGTATATATACAATCAACAGCTTTAGTATAGTTAATGAAACAGAAGTAGATGTTTGTGTGTTATTATTTTATTTTGCTTTGCTTCTGGAATTACCTTGATTTATTTATAATCTAGCAAAAGTTGACAATTTGGCGTCTAGTTCCTTTGCCTCTTCAAAAAGCAGACTGCTCTTCTGGTAATTCTTAGTTCAAATACTACTGAAATATTACTGAAGTAAATACTATCTTATATATAAGCTCCTTGACATGTGAAATGAATGTAATTGTTAATTTGAACATTCATTGTTATTGCCCTCCTTTAGAATTGAGACTTAAATTGATCTTTTCCAATTCAGTTTGGAAACTATTGGGTTTCCTAAATTTGCTGATATATTGGATACAGCACTTTGACAGTATCATCTTTTGGAATTTTAAATAACTCAGTTGGAATTCCATTGCCTCCACTAACTTTATTTTTATTCCTTAGACCCACTTGACTTCATTCTTCAAAATGTCTGGCTCTGGATCAGATAACCATCATGGTTATCGGTGATACAAAAATCTTGTATGTGTTTTTTTTTGTGTATTCTTACTGCCTCTTATCAATCTCTTCTGCTTCTGTTATGCCCCAATATATGTAAATAACCAAGTGAAACATGATTAAACACCTTTGTCTCATTATTGTATACAGTTACTAAAATGATTGCTTCTTAAATGTCCAGTCAACAAATATTTATTTTTTATAGATTAAATTTGTGCAATTCTTTTCAACATATTTCCATGTTTATCATGTTGTACAAGAAAAATCAGATCAAAAAAGAAAAAAATGAGAAATAAAAAGACAAACAACAGAATGGTGCAAACATGATTGTATCCTCATTCAGTCTCTATAGTTTTCTCTGTGGATGTGGGTGGCATTTTATATCCCCAAACTATGAAATTGCCTTGAATTTCCTCATTGTTGAAAAGAGCCAAGTCCATTATAGTTGCTCATCACATAATCCTGCTGCTACTGTGTATGATATTCTCTTGATTCTGCTCACTTCACTCAGTATCATTTCAAGTAATCTTTTCATGCTTTTCTAAAATCAGCCTGGTCATCATTTCTTATAGAGCAATAATATTCCAATATAATTATATAAGACACTTTATTTAGCCATTCCCCAATTGATGGCTATCCACTCAATTTCCAGTTTCTTACCACTACAAAAAGGGGCTGCCACAAACATTTTTGCACATGTGGGTCCTTTCCCCTCTTTTATGATCTCTTTGGGATACAGGCCCAATAGAGACACTGTTAGGTCAAAGGTATGCACAACAAATATTTGTTAAGTTACTATGATGTACCAAGTATATATTAAACACTAAGAATACAAAAGAAAAGTAGAAGACAGCCCCTGCTTTCAAGAAACTCTAATAGAAATGACAAGTATGGAGATAAGCAACTATTTACAAACAAGATGTATCCTTTATATTGATTAAATTGATAGCATGAATTGAAGGAAATCAACAAAGTGAAAGCACTAGTACGAAGGAGAACTGGGAACTGGGAAAGGCTTCCTATGGAAGATTGGATTTTAGTTGGCATCTGAAGTAAGCAAGCCAGAGAGAACAAAGAGATGGAGATGAGGAGGGAGAATTGAAAGCATGGACAGTAGGCATTGAAAATGTCGAGAATAATTAGATAGAATGACTATCTTAAGAACAAGCAAGAGGCTAAGAGTCACAGAGTACATAGTAGGGGAACAACAACAACAAAAAAAAAACAATAAGGAAACAGGTCATAAAGGGCTTTGACTGCCAAATGTAATAATATTCAAATGAAAACATACAAACCCAAAAATCTAAGCTTCTTCTAAGCTATTCAATTCTAAAAATTAGAAGTTCTTTATTTTTAAAGTTGCCAAATAAGATAGAACAAAGTTTTAGCCAAACTGTAATCAGAGGGAAGTAGTTGATATTTACTCTAGGCAGTGAATGATTATTGATCAAAAAAGGCGGAATGGGAAAAGAGTCAGAACAAACCCCTCAAGATTCCCAGCTTAGTCAATAGAATATAATGGGAGCTTTGGGTCAAAAATATCAGTCAGCTAGTTAATGAAAGAAGATGGATGAAGGGAGTTGATAAATTGCCAACTCAGTAGGGTACCCTCTGTGGTTTTGCTTCATGGATGTAGCCAGCCAAATTAGGAAGAATTGAAAACTTCATAGAAAAGAGGGATTCTAGTGCCTGGAGAAGACTTGTTCAAACCTGATGTTTCCTTTACCTTCATGTAGGTATTAAGTTAAATTGATTATATAGGATATGTAAAAAAAATCTTACCCCATTTATTTTTTATTTTTTAAATTTTCATTCAGCAGACAGATCATTTTAATGTAGTCACAAATGATATTATGCAGACAGATTCTCTGATACTTTTGTATATTGTACTTGATTAATATACATCAGCTACAGACTAATTTACCAATTGTCTGAGTCCTATATGATAATTTCTAAGTATTCTAGATCTTGAAGATGCACTTAAACTTTTATATATACAAATTTTTCAGTCCATAAAAATTCCCTGATTGCCAGGTTTTCTTCATTGGAATAGATATCTTGTCTGATTTCCTGCTTTATAGGAGAATGGGAGAAAAGGTCATTCCATTCCATACCAGTCTGGCTATGAAACAAAGGAAGAAAATATTATTCCACTGAACCCCAATTTCCTCCTTTCCAGGGAAGATAATAAACACCATTTTATCACATATCCTACCCAGTATCCTGTCTTCCATGAAGAGGAGTAGCATCATTCCTTCAGATTCTTTAACTTATCTCATAACCTGACTTGCCTAAAGCCTTGATAACATAAAGCCAAATCTGTCAGGATGTCGATAAGACTCATCTGTGAACCATTAACAAAATCCACCCACTCATATCCACTATACCTGAGTGATTTTGGACTCCTAGCTGTTATCCAAATTCCATTCTCCTTTCTCCACTACCTAATTACTTATTTCTATTCCTTTTAGCCCAATCCCCAACATTCAAAGTCTCATTCTAAATTTACCTATTCCTTTTGTGCCTCTACCATGCTGTTCCACTTGATTTCATCTTCAATCTTTTCCTTTTCCATTCTTTTCACCTTCAGCTCTGACAAATTCCTGGTTCCTTCCTGATGACACAACCTCCCTGTTTTCCTTTTCCAGATTTCGTTTTGATTTTACTTATTCCCCCAATTCAGTGTTGAAGTGGGGATTTGAAATGTCCTTTGTTCTTTCTTGACCTTTTCAAGCTCTTCCTCATACTACCATTACTCAATAATCTCTATTTTGAAGTTCACTCAATCCATACCTATTACCCAATAAAAATTCTGCTAGCTGTTTTGATCTCTGGGATACTCCACTACTCAAGGAATTCAGTACCTGGTTCACAGTCTGTCCTCCCCAAATCCTGCCCTCATTCTAGAGGACTTCATATTCTCTCAGTTATTCTAACCTCACAATTCCTTATCTTACTCATTTCTCATGAACTACTTCTCTACCATACTTCAGTTAACTCTTGGGATAGCCCTAACCTTTACCTTGATATAATGAACAAATGAACTCTTCAATGAATGTGATTTCTGAAATCCATCTAATCACAAGCTGTTGTAATTCTCCCTCTTCCTCTGCCTTGTAACTCCAAATCTTGCTCCATTTCCTCATCATCCAAGGACCTCCAGTCTTCACCACTCAGTTCTTTCCTAAATGATCATTTCTGCACTAACTGCATTCACTTCACTTCCCTTTCCCAACTTGACTTATTGATGAATCAAGTCAAATCTACTCTATCCTCTTTTGTCTCTTTCCCCTTTATTGTATCATTGATCATTCCCTGACCAGCTTTAGTCTTGGATTACTCCCACCATCTCTTACTCCCACATTTCCTACTAAGAAAATAGAAACTTTTGTTTCTATTCATATGCTGCTAATAAAACTGGAGAAAATCATAAAATAGTGCTGACTGAGTCCATTTCAAATTTATATTTAATATATATATAATATATATTTTTAATTCCTAGTGGGTTCTTATTAAGGCAAGGAAATCTTTTTACAGCTTTAAATTAATTTATTATCCCACTAACCGTTGCAGATCTTCTAAACCTTCTCTTCCCTCCTTAAAACCTTCATGTTTCTCCCTTTGCCATACTCTCAACTAGCTCATATTTTACTGAGTGAAAAAAAAATGAATCCATTCACTAAGAGCTCTTACTTCTACCTTCCTCATCTCACTTCACTAAAATGCCTTCTGCTACTAATTATTCTTTCAGAAATTGGCTTACATGAAATGGTGGTCCTTCTTCACAGAGCAAATCTCTCTATTTGCACAAGTGATAATATTATTATTATTATTATTGCTGTCTCATTTATCTTTCCTTGTCTCCTGGCTCCTTCCCTATTATGTCATGATATATTCATATCTCAACCACTTTCAAAAAAACCCTTCACTTCATCCATCCATCCATCTATCCATCTTATAGCTTTCATTCTATATCTCTTCTCCCTTTTGTACCTGAAATAGCCATCTGTCGTCTCATTTTCTTTTTATGCCCTATCCTCTGGCTTCTAATTTTATCATGCAACTTAAGTGGCTTTCACTAAAGTCACCAATGTTCTCTTATTTGCCAAATCTAATGGCCTTTTCTTTTTTCAATCCTCATCCTTCTTGATCTCACTTGTTCCTTTGATGTTGTCAGTCACCCTCTTTTCCTTGATACTCTCGTCTCTCTAGGTTTCCATAACACTATTCTATCCTACTATCCGGATCTTTTTGACTACTTTCCCTCAATCTCCTCACCTGCTACTGTGGGTGTCCTTTGGAGCTTTGCCCTGAATCCCTTTCTTTTATTTCTTTACTCTATTTTATTTAATGATTCCATCAGCTTCCATTCAATGTTTATCTCTACGATAATGATTCTCAGATCTACTTCTCCATCTCTGTTCTCTCTCCTAACCTTCAGTCTCTTATCTTCAACTGCCTTTTAGGTATCTTAAACTATATATCTTGTAGGCATATTTAACTAATCACTTCCAAAATTGAACTTTAAAAGTTCATCTTTCCCCCAAAACTCTCCTTTCTTCATAACTTTCTTATTACTGTCAAGAATACCATCAATTTCCTAATCAAACAGGCTAACAACACAGTTGTCATCATCTACTCCTCTACCTTTTTCTCAAGACCAATGCACTGCCAAATCCTATCAATTTTACCTTCTTACTCTCTGTTCTATGCCTCCCTTCTCTCCTATGACATGGTCACCATCTTAGTTCAAGCTCTCATCTTGACTATTATAATAACCTTCAATTAGTCTACCAGTTTCAAGTCTCTCTCTACTCCCGTCTTTCTTCCAATTGGATATCAAATCATCCTGCATAAAATACAGATCTGACTATGTCATCTGCCACCACCTCCATTCAATATGTTCAAATGACTCTTATCATTTCCAGGTTCAAATATAAATTCTCCATTTGGCACTCAAAACCCTTTAAACCTGGCCTCTCCTCCCTTTCCAGGATCCTCATCCTTTATTCCACCTCTCACACTCTGCAATCCAGTGATATTAGTCTCCTTGCTGTTTCTCCAAATAGATGCTCTATTTCTAGTTAATGGCCATGTTCATTGGCTAGCCTCCATTCCTGGAATACTCTCCCTCCTCAACTCTCTCCAACCTAACATCCCTGGCTTCTTTTAGTACTAGTTAAAATTGTTCTTTCTCTAAGGAGCTTTTCCCAATTTCCCTCTTAATTCCAAAGTCTGATTATCTCTAATCAGCTTATTTGTACATGGTTGTTTTTCCTATTGTCTCACCCATTTAGATGGTGAGATGCTTCAGAAGGGACTACTTCTGCCTTTCTTTTTCTCAGCACTTGGTACATAGTCAATGTTCACTGACTGATTTCCTTCTGTCTCTATTTAGGTAATTTCTGAATAAGGTCCCTCCTAAAGACATAGGTTCATATACTAATTGGAAGTCATTAACCTTGAGAAAGTCTCTACATTTTTTCTATGCCTGAGATAATATCTCTACTTTGCTTAGTAAAAAATAGCATATAATAAGAATTAATAACTAACAAATAAATGTTTATTAATAAGTTTTATTCATAAATAATGTTTATAACATGAATAAAACAAGCTTAATTAATCAATAAAAATGATTAGTTGTTCCCTTCTCCTCCCATCCTTGTTTTGACATCCTGCCCAGAACATGAAATCCTTGAGGATGGGAACCCTGTCCTCTTCATGCTGCAGCTAGGTCCTCCTTACTGATTGCTCCTCCTTTGATGCAGTCTGCCACTCTCTATCTTTTCCTGTTTTCTGTAGTCAAATCATCTTGACATTGTGCCAGGGTTTTGTATTCTTGATGCTGATGGCCTGCCTTCAAGTATGAGCCTTCTCTGTTGCCTGCAGGGAGATTCTTCTGATATTTTACAAGCTTGTCCAGAATTCTTATTGCCATTCATTAGTGAGACTTTCCCTTTCTCTACCCAGCCAGAAAGAGCTCTTTAGTTTTCAATGCTAAGATCCCCAGAGTTAAATCAATGCTGGACAGCTCCACGACTAACTGAAGTACTGACAACAAACTTTGCCTACTCTATGTTTTGCAAAAGACTAGTCATTGTGAACTGAAAGATGGGCCAGTTTTTGAAAACATAAAGTAATAGTATATTGAACCAAGACTTGCTCTTATATCACCATAAAGTTATAATAACAGCTCTCATTTATATAGCATTTCATGGCTTACAAATCACTCAAACCAAATCCAGAGCTCTTTTTACCACTGCATATATGCAATGTATACATGTGTGCATTTTTTGCAAACAAATGCATTGAAGCTCTATACTACATTTTCAGCACCAAATGCCAGGGACATACCGTAAATAGCAAGACAATTTCTAAGAAATTGCTCATCGCTCCAAAGTTACTGATGGTAATTCATCTTATATATATCCTATAGCACTAAAGTCTCTGGTCTTCCTTTTTTTTGGACTTTCTGGCACAGCAGATGGGAATAGTTAGTGGCAAAGGTTATGGCTCACTACACACTATGGGGAGGTGCAGGGAATCAGTCCATCCAGTGATAACCTTGACCTGCATAAAAGTTGAGGCAAAATATCAAGTTTGCTGTACCATGGCTTCATGAGTCATTGCCCTTCCAAGTATCCTGCATGGCGTGAGAGGAAAGGATATAAAAATACATTCTCTCCAATATCCTAATAAAGTTGGATTAGCAGAGTTCGTGCAATCATACTCTTTATTATTTAAATTTACCTAAAGTTCCCAGGGCTTAAATGAGCCACCAATTTATTTATAGTTCAGCAATAATAACTCGAAAAATGCTGCTTCCAGCTCCAAGTTTCAAACAAAAATTCACAAAGCTCATGAGCTTCAGGGCGAGACACAGTATTATGAGCACTAGTGTGGGAGTTGGGAGGTCTGAATTCTAGACCTGACTCTACCTGGCTTGTTATATTGCCTTCAGCACACTAGTTAGCAAACCTGGACCTCAGTTTCCTCATCTCTAAAATAAAACACTTAGAATAATTGGAGGATCTCTAAGATCCCTTTCAGTCCTGACATTCCATGATTGCAAGGGTATTGCTACTATGATTCAAAATAAGGCTTTTTTTAAAAAATCTTTTTAAATGTCCTGTTTCATATGGGAGATATTTATTGTTCAATGCTGCTACAAAAAAGGGTCAGTTCATGTTTCCATTTCTACCTGAGGTCTTTTCTATTAGTGCCTTCCTCATCACAATTATCTTCTATATCTTTTGTTTGCACTATTGTACATACATATTATCTCCTCCAATGAAATATAAGCTCCTTGACATATTTAGTGCTTGGTACTATACTGGACACATAATAGGTAGCTAAGTAGCACAGAAGATAAGAATATCAGAGCTGAAGTCTGGAAGACCTGGCTTCAAATCCAGGCTCAGACACTTAGTATTTCTGTGACTCTGGGCAAATAAATCATTTAATGTACATCTGCCTCAATTTCTTCATGTATAAAATGGGACTAACAATAACACCTACTTCCCAAAATCATTGTTAGTTAAAATGAGACATTTGTAAAGCACTTTTCAAACATTAAAACTGCATGTAACTGCTAATTGCATTTTATTATTTTCATTAGCATTAACATAATTATTGATTCATTGTCCTAAGGGACTATTTCTATTTTTCCTTTGTAACTCTAGCACCAAGCATACTGTCTGATGCAGATTTTCTTCAATAAATAGTCATTGATTGATAGATTGATTGGAAAATTTTTGGAAACTATCACTCCTTAATCTTTAATTGTTGCAATAAATTGCTTGGGTCAGCACTAAGTGACAAATCTTGAGCCACTTCTTTTTTCAATTGTTCTGTCCTCTGAACTACATTTAGTCAAAGCCATCACTCATAATTTCAGGGCAAGAGGGCTCATTGATGTGAGTACAGGATTCAAAGTTCATTCTGTTCTGAATGGGGCTTTTCATTGATTTTTTTATGTTGTTTTGGGCAGGTTACTTAACCTCTATATATTGTTTCCCATATCCTTGAAAATCAGCAAAAACAAAAAGCAAAAAGCATAACTTTGAGTATGATGAGAAGGCTAAAGAACTTCATTCTCCCATTTAAAAAAAGTTTATTTATGCTTTTACCTGTATTTGTGTATTTCAATGTCTTATATACTTTCTCTTGTTTTTAAAGCATCATTTTAATTATTTTAAAAATTTGGACCAAATTAAAATAAAGTGAATATTATATAAAAATGAAAAATTGATTCAACAATCACTTGTTAAATGCCCATTTTAAATCAATCATTGTGCTAGCTATTGGAGATATAATGTTAAATAATTCCTGCTCTCAAAGAGCTTATATTCTATGGTACCTAATTAAACCACAAGCAAATCAAGCTTTGGAGTTAACCCATCTAAAATATGATACAACTCCACTTGCCTGATTTATTGCTCAGTGCCTATCATATAATAAGTACGTAATAAATTCTTGTTGATTTGATGTAACAAAAATGGCACTTGAAACCCTAAGTTGTCTTCTTGCCTTCTAGTTTCAAGACTCAGGTCAAATAGTACTTTTTGAGAAGCTTTTCCTCTCCATCCCTTTCTTGTGTCCCAAAGTTGATGCCTTTCCTCTCAATCTCCCATGTGTTTCTTCATATGTTTTTGTTTGCATATTCTTTCCCCAGCAGAAGAAAGTATAGTTCTGCAGATGGGGATAGTATTTTTGCTTGTGTTTACAACACCCCTACTTAGTATAGTTTCTAGGACATAGTTAGTGCTTGTTGACTGATTGTGACAGATAAATGTGTCACTTCATAATTTTTTTTCTGATAATTTTCTGTTTCTGTATAGACAGATTCCTTTGTATTTTGTATTCAAGGATGGCTATACTTATCAGGGATCTTTTAAAAGCATAACTACAGATGAAGACTGATATTCTTACAAATGCTAATGGGGAAGGCACTGAATTCTTTGAGTTAAGAAGACCTGCATTTAAATCTCGAATCATACATTTTTTAGCTATATAAGTTGTACAAGTCCCTTAATCACTGAAGAGCTCATTTTCCTCATCTGTAAAATACAAACATTACACTGAATGACCTCCAATCTTCCTTCTAACTCTAAATCTATGATCCTATAATTCTATTCTTACAATCCCTGACGTAAAGTCTGCATTCTGTGAGAGGCTCCCAGGCATAGTAACTAGAATGTTGTATGTGGATTCAAGAAGACTTGGGTTCAAATCCTACCTCAGATGTTTATTGCCCACCTAACATTAGATATCTCTGAACTTCAGTTTATCTTGACATGAGACAAGAATAATAATACCTGTTTCACAAGTTGTTTTAAGGACCAGATGAGGTGTATGTATATAAATTGCTTTCCAAATTTTAAAGTCTATGTAAACCTTATCTGTTGTCATATATACTTCTCTTTTTGAAGCATGCAATACTATAATTGTAGGTATTTACTATTGTGGGATTCAGTATTAGTGTTGAGATCATGAATATCTTTGATACATTGTATGATAGTGATTGATAATGGTCCTGGGGGATTTGGCTAAGTTGGTATAGATAGATATCCAATAATCATGGGAAGAATTAGAATCAAGATTTCACAAAGGTAGAGACAAGATTTCTCTGTGGATAGTCTAAACCTTTTCTTCCTTAAGAAGAACGAATACTACTAATGATTCAATGAATATGACTAACTACAGTATGAGCTGATTATTCTAAGGTCAAACTTATTTGTTATCAAAAGAAAAAAAGATTAATAAAATTTAGACCAAGGAAAATAATGCCATGTCCAACCACCATTCATGATGCATAATCTGAAAGAACATCATACGGGGCAGCTAGGTGGTGCAGTGGATAGAGCACCAGCCCTGAAGTCAGGAAGACCTGAGTTCAAATCTGGTCTCAGACACTTAACATTCCCTAGCTGTGTGACCCTGAGCAAGACACTTAACCCCAATTGCCTCAGCAAAAAGCAAAAAAAAAAAAAAAAAAAAAAAAAAAAAGAACATCATACATAAAAAATCCCCATAGATACAGTCAAGTTTCTGATCCTTCATAAAGACGCATGACTATTTCATAATGATCTGTGTCATCATCAAACTAACTTTTGGAAGAAAAGGCACAAATATTTGCAAAAAAAATCTGAAGAATATATGTAATAGAACAAGAAACACACCAAATAAATTTTAATGAGGGAAATATATTTTTGTAGTTCATTATGATATATAATGTATATTTGGTAAACTACTTAATCACTGCACATCAGTTTCTTCCTCTATTAAATGAAGAATGAGGAGTGAATAAAATCTAAAATTTCTTCCAGGTCTAAATAAATTCTAACTCATACTATGTGAAGTAACAAAAAAATATAATATGTAATATATATATATATATAGCATGGGTATAAATAAAGATATAGATAAAGAATGATGTCGAGTATAGACTTTGGGAGTAGGGGGAAAGATCCATCTTTTTCTCTCAAAGGAGAAGACAAGCAAATAATCCAACACTTGTTACATGTAAATAAACAATTCCCATGACAATAACAAAGAACTTGAACACTTTTCATTGAGTTAAAATTCTCATAATGTAATTAAACACAATATATTTTCATTCTGTATTCTTAACAATTACACTTTTCAAAGGAAAACTTGAGAGAATATGGATTTAGGGTTGAAATCTTCCTTGGTATCATATTATTATTAATCCTAAATGATTCTAAATTCATTGGACTTTTCGACATATGTTTGTAAAAAAAAAAAATAGATCAATAATTCCATTGGAGAACATGGGCATAGGATTGACAATAGAATAAAAGAAACATTAGTTGTGATTTGTAGCTATTGATACAATAAATCTAGGGAAGGAAAGTTGTTTAATTTGAGGTTTTTTCTGGATGCAGATAGCTCCCCAAATCTAACAAATAAGGAACATCTTTATTACATGCGAATTCTGTCCTCATAGTCATCTGGCCTGTTAACCCTTGGGCTAGTATTTTGTCCTTGTTTCTTGTCTTTCCTAGTCAGTATCATGAACTAGAATTGTGGAAGTCACTAACTCAACCAGTGGGTAGAAGAGTCATTTTTTTAAAATCCCGAACACTTCTTGGACCTGGAGAGAATATTTTTGTATTCTTGTCAGAGGATAAATGAGTATCATCATACTAAAAGCATTATTTATTGAGGATCTTGTCAGAGAGTCTAGGTCTATGTGATGCCCACAATATTTAAAAGTCTAGGCTAACACTCAATTTTTTTTAATAAGCATAACACATTTCTCAATTTCTGTGTGTGCTGACAGGTGACATGTAGGCAATACTGTGTTGGAATCTCCTCATTGCTGTGGGTTATGTTAATTCATGAAAAATATTCTCAGGAGTAACACCATCTTAACAAAATCATGTCAGATGAAAAAGTCTCATGACCCTGAAGAATACTTTTTTTTTAAATTCCAGAAATATTCACTTATATTTTCATAGGAAATGTATTAATACTTGCTTAATTTGTTCAGATTAATAGTCTATGATAACTTAATGGAAATATCATTGATTATAATAATGAATTAATTATCCCAACATCATCCATTAATATGTAGAGTGCTAACTAACTATGAGGCCTTTGGCAAACTACTTAATCACTGCATATCAGTTTCTTCCCCTATTAAATGAAAAATGAGGAGTGATTGAATAAAATCTAAAATTTCTTCTAGGTCTAAATAAATTCTGCCTTAGTCTATGTGAAGCCACAAAAAAAGTACTTTTAAAAACACCTTCAAAATAATGTGCATTCACACATGTTATATAATTGTGTGATTGCCTGTTCAGCACAGTAGGGATTCAGCTGGTTTTAATTGACTTCTTTGTTTTTTTAAATGATTATGGCTAAACACAGACTATAGGTTATTGATTTCAAGGTATTAAGTGACACAGTGGATAGAGCACCAGTCCTGGAATAAGAAAGACTTCTTTTCCTGAGTTCAAATCTGATTTCAAACACTTTTTAACTGTGTGACTCTGGGTAAATCATTTATTCCTGTTTACTTTAGTAATCTCATCTATAAAATAAACTGGAAAAGGAAATGTCAAACCACTCCAGTATCTTTACCAAGAAAACTCCAAATGGGGTCATGAAAAGTCAAATATGACTGGAAAATAACAACAAAATTATTTTTTTGATAGTTCCAAATGTTCCTTTAAAGCACTTCTATATTAATTACTGTCAAGAAGTTATAACAATGAATGATTCTGATAAAGCAATGATTTAATGTGATCACGTGACAATTTTTCCCCCCAGAATACACTGGTAGAAATCAATTTTGTTTTCCTTACAGGTAAGATGGGCTATTTGTTGACATCAGATGATTAGTGAATGGTCTGTCTTTCCCTTATTCTTTTCTATCCTGTGCATTCTTTATTATGCATACATAAAAAGTCTCTTTGTAATAGGAGAATCATAAATGCAACAAAAGATTTCATGGCGTGGGCAATTCATTTCCTATGCTTTGTCTGAAAGAAAAGGAGTCCAATAATATCTTGTACATTCTTGAATAAAATGTTATAGTAAAATGCTATACTGTGAATTAATAATTCTCTCATCTCTTTCCCTTCTTAAATAATAACATATACATACATACACATATTCACACACAAGAAATAGAACATGGCAGTCAGTCAATAAGAATTTATCAAGTGCTTCAAAACAGAAAAAGAAAATAGTTCTTGTCCTTATGGAGCTCAGATTTTGATAGTTCACGATGTCAAGTCAGGGACCTAGTGAAATAGATGTAGAAGACAATTAAAAGTAGGAAGGATTACTGTCTCTAAACCAATGCCACATAAGAAAAGGAGGTGACAAAGTTTTGAAAAAAATAAGAAATTTCATATTGTGCACACAAAAAAAAATTGTACCTAGTAAGCACTCAATAGATATTTGATCAATGACTGAAGTAGTGCATGGATTTATATCTATTTAAAAATCCTGCTACATTCCATGTAGGTATGTGGTATCTATGGATATGAGGTACCTTCCTAATCCAGCAAAGATGTGCAGTATTTCTGGGGTAACTAGGTTTTGCAGTGGAGAGAATGCCATATCTAGAGACCTGAGTTCAAATCTAGCCTCACACACTTAACTAGCCATGTGACCTGGAGCAAGTCACTTAACTTCAGTTTCCTTCTCAGGAAGATGATCTGGAGAAGAAAATGGAAAACTACTCCAGTGTATCTGCCAAGAAAATCCCAAATGAGGTCGTGAAGAATCAGACATGACAAAAATGATGACCATCAAAAACAATTCCCAAGACAGAATGTGATATACACTGTAAGATGAAATCATTGTTTAGAGAATGCTTTATTGAATTGTTTTTCTTTTTTAGAAGTCAGGTTTCAATCTGGGGCAGAGTGGGTAGAAGTTGGGATGTTATTGACAAAAGGACATGACTAAATATATAAATAATAGAATTTCTTAGGGAAAAGTGAAATTGTACTTTTAGAAACAACTGAATGGTTCAGTGAATAGAATCCTGAACCTGGAATCAGGAAAATGAATTCAAATCTGGCCTTGGACATTTACTAGCTGTGTGATGCTTAACCTTAATCTACTGGAGACAGAAATGCTAAACCACTCCAGTATCTTTGCCAAGAAAACCCTATGGGGTCCAAGGGGTCACAAAGAATTGGACAGTGCTGAACAGCAACAACCTTTAGAAATTATAAGTTTAAAAATAAATAATAGCTCCTAAAACTGGAACTATTGCTAACAGGAAATATACATTGCATGAATGTAAGTATTCAGTACAAATTGGATTCTCATAAATTCTATTTTTTAAAGAGCAAAGAGCTAAGGTTGAATGGCAGTCAGGAGTCAAAGCCTTCTCCTGCCTGGGAGAAGAGCAGTCTGTGGGGAAATCAAACTGGCAAATACAGAACTTAATAACAATGTGTTTTGTCTTTAAATTTCTGTCCATGAAAGAAAAAATATATAGAAAGTCTAAGAAAGAGATGCAGAGAATGAAGCTTAAGATCTTTCCTTGCTAGAGGAAAGCAGTCATAGGGAATTTTTTTTGTTTGTTTTGTTTTGTGTTGTTTAGGGAGTTTTGAGGCATAACAGTCTGAAGAAGTTTTTGGACTTCTGTGAGTCATAGTATCTTAATCTGTAAAGTGAGGATAATGGGCTATCGATTTTAGAGTTATAGGGCATCTAAGATACCATTTAATGAAACCTTTATATTATAGATAAAGAAAGTGAGATACAAGGTCACAGATTCAAACTTTGACCTCTGACTTGAAATACTGGGCTCTTATGCTCTACCACACTAAATTATCTATCAGACAGAATTCTTCTGAGATTAAAATGAAATAAGGGATACAAAGAACTCTGTAAATTATCAAGCAATATATCAATAACAGTTATTGCTATCATCAACATCATTATTGTTAATACCTGCTAAAGATGTCTAGGGTACTTAGAACTACAGACAAAACTGAATAATTTCAAGTTATGTCAAGAAACATTCAAGGTGAAAACCAGACTCTTAAGAATCTGGTGAAAAGCAGAGTTTCTTCAATCAGTAATAATACCTGTTTGTTAGCAAATAAATTATATTAAACAATTAAATGCTCATTGCTAAAGTACTGAATTTCATACTTTGCAGCATGAAGTCTATGGTTTCCTTAGTTGAGAATAGGTTTTTATATTTATTTGTTTTATTTTTCCCCTCCTCCATACTTCTTTTAACCACGGATGTTTTTGAAATTGTAACTAAAATGAATCTAATTTATAATAATCCTATACTTAAATGTTCACATTCCTTTAAATATTGCTCTGATCTTTTTTATTTACTACATTATCTAGTAAATGTTATTCTCAACCAGTTATGTAAAAAATTATTTTTCTATCTTTTCACTTTTGGAATTAACAAGCTTTTTAAGGTGATTTTTCACTCTATAAAGTAGAATTTTTTCAGTCATTTTATTAGTCATCTACATTTTTGTTAGAGCATTTCAGTTATTAAAGCTTGTCTCCTCACATATAGAACTTAAGATCTACAAAATCAGTTCATCAAACTTCTAATATAAAATATTTCATGAATAGATTTTATTTCCTACTCATTATACAATTTTTAGAGTTTGCATTTGGTGTTCATTTAAGGCAAATATTCAGAATCAGGTAGGTGGAATAGTGGATAGAGTATTGGATTTGGAATCAAAAAGATGAGAATTAAATCCTATTTTAAACATTTCCTCAATCTCAGTGTTTCCTCATTTGAAAAAAATAGAGATAACAATTGTACCCACCTCAGAAGGTAGTTGTGAAGATCAGATTGTGAAGACAATTTGCAAAAAATAAAACTATAAATTGTAGTTATTGTAGCTATTGCTACTTAGAGTATTTTTTCCTCTTTCCTTCCCTTCCTCCTTTCTGAAGAAGAAAACAAGTCATTTCTTCTTACATTAACCTGATTCCCATCACATAAATTAATAATATTAGTCACGAGGAAATCAAGAACGGGAAACTTTTACCTATTTGGTGGAATTCCAGGTATTTACTCAGAGCATCTGACATAAGCAAGTGACTAATGTGATAGGTGCATATCTGAACAAGGAGATTTGGCAAGTTCTTCTGTCCATTCCACCAAGACAGAGGTCTGCCAGAGGACAAGTAGCTTATCTGCATGTATTTCCTCATTCCAGGGAGAACTCAGCACTGTTCCATAAAAACACTAGATTTGTTTGGCATGGGGAGAGGAAGTTAAATTCAGCTAGAATATAGGCTTATTGCGGTGAAAATGTCAATTATAACTCCTCTCCCAAAATAATTTGCCACCACAGAAAGGAATGTAAAGCAGCTTTGCCTCACTGTTCAATATTAGACAATTTTACCACCCGCTCTTGCATGTTGCTATTTCAGAATTCCCAGGCAAGGAGGAGGTGGTAGGGAGCATTACATAATATTCGCTTTGTGGATGAGTCAAAAATCCAAAAGATCCTCTGTTGGTTCTAAGCACTGAAAATCAGCTTTGCACTCAGTTCTTCAGAACAATATTGAATGACCCCCTATTTAGCAATGCACACAAAATGAAAATTCTAGGTATGGTCTCCCATCTGGTTTTCTATATGTTGCCACTTTCCCAAGCAACACTCCATAATTTAGTGTTTTTATGATATGTCTTCCAACAAACCGCTTCAATTATATCCCCAAAGTGACATTTATTTGCCACACTATGATGGCAACATGGTATTATGGATAGAGTCCTGGTCTTGAAATTAGGAAGACTTGTGTTCAAATTCTGCTTCAGAAAGTTACTACCTTTGTGGAAAGTTGCTTAACTGAAGTTACACCAAATCAATCCATTGAACTTCTAATATGAAACATCCCATTAATTTTGCATCCCATTAATTATCTGTGCCTCAGCTTCTCATCTGCAAACAGGGGGCATTGAACTCAAAAGTTCTCTCTAAATCTGAATTTTCATCCATTGTATGGTATGTAATCTGAAAGTGTAACTGGTCTTTTTAATGCAAATTTGATATAACTATGCGTTGTGCTTCAGATGTATCAAAAGTCACATGTGTAACTCAGCAAAGAAACTTCAAAGAAGGGGAAGATAAATTGTTTCAAACAAATCAGTTGATATTTGGTTACACTTTCAAAACTTTCTGACAAGTGTACAAGACTATTGACCCAAAGCAAAACAATTTTGGTGGTATAGAGATAGATTGTACATATTCTTATTACTCCAGCTCTCCATCATAGTAATCATATGATTTCAGCTATCTACGGATGCTAGCAAATAGACGAATTAGGTGGGCAACTCTAAGTGAAAGCTGACGAATATTTAAATAAATTTCTTTTCAACCAAGGCCGAATCCAATCGTGTTAAAGAAAGGGAAGTTCAGGGAGCAATAAAGCCAAGGTAACATTTACCCGGTACCAGATGTCTCAGTTCAAATGAGAGTCAAGAGTGAATATAGGGCAGATAAGAGCATCTGGCACTAGTTTCCATGGACAAGGTGTCTAGAGATCTCTTGTGGTTCTATGTCATAGTCACTCCTTTAAAAATAGCAGTAGTGTCTCTAGTTGTCTAAAATGGAAAGTGAGAAGGAGAATGACAAAAGACAGAGAGAGAGACAGAGACAGAGAGATAAAGGGGGGAGAGGAGAAGGAGAGGGGGAGAGAAGGAAAAAGAGGAAGAGAAGGAGAGATCACTATATGTCAACAGTAGCAGGTAAAGTAAATGACATTATTATTAGAAAAGTCTTCTCCCAGAATGATGTGTTTGCTATATTTTATTCTTCATATAATTCTAATAAAGCATGAGGTTTCATTAAATATTCCTGATGATTGTTCCATAAAAGCATGTTAAGTGAGAAAAAAGTCTATAAAGATGAACTGATGAGTAAAAAAAAGAAAGCAAATGCTTTCCTAGATATTCTGTCTACAAAATACAAAATTAACTACTTAACATGTTCTTGTTACTATAAACAGAATCTCATATTATGTAGCTACACAGCATATGGTACTCCGCTTTTATGGAATGTGGAAGACATGGAAGGAATTTGATACATGTGATTTCAAATTCACACATGTGGAATTCAAGGTCCATGTCACTCCTCCTGTCCATCTGTTGCTTCTACAGAAGAAAACAATATTATGGCCATTAACTTGGTGAGTAAATTGGAGACAGAGAAGCTGTGAAATTGTTCAGAGTCACCCCTAAGAATCTATAGTAGAATGGAAAATAAAAACAAATATTTCCAGACCTGCCTAGTTTCCTCTTCTTTTTCCCCTCATCCACTTTTTGACCTAGACTGGAAATTTCAATGATATAGGGATTTCCTGGTGCAGAAGGAGATTTCACAATGTAGATCATCAACTGTTATACAACTTAGTCTTAGAATGTATCCCAGTTCGTTGAATGATTAAGTTTCATACTCAGGAAATGTTATGTGTCAGAGGCAAGACTTAATATTGACTATCTAACTAGGCATTATTCCATAACTGCCTCCCCCCACCTAGTTTCTGTTATATTTTCTATTCAGTGATCAACATGCAATAGAAAGAACAGTAAATTTAGAATTAGAGGTCTTAGGTTCACATTGTACTTCTGATATTGCCCAAGTGATCTTGGACAAGTTTGTTTCAACTCTTTGGGCATCAATCTCCTTATCAATAAAATCAGAGAGCTGGATTAGATATCCTCTCATATCCTTTGAAAACCATGAAATGTCTTAAGGGAAGATAGATAGTCCTGAAACTTCCAAATGCTTTGGTTATTTCTGGTTTTCATGACATAGATGCAAAAGAGACATATTGCATATGACTTTTGACTTCTTTCCAACTATTATAAAATGTCAAAATCTACAAGGGAGCCTGAAATCTCTGAGTAGCTTTTGGCACAAGCCTTCTCTCTATGAAGTCGAGTTTCCAGCTGGTGAGGATAGCCTTGCCTTTGAAGTACATTAAGCCCAAGCAAACCACACTGCAGGGACTGTGTCTGAATGGATTTCTTATACACCAGAAGATGGGTTTCCTTTGACCTAGCACTGCTTGCTTTCCAGCTCTCCTATATTAACACTAGAGAATAACACACAGGGAAGAGTTATTCAAAACACAGTGGGAGAAGAATCAAAGCAATCAGTACTTAATTTACAACTCTTAGTGACACTACATGAAAATGTCTACCTAACTCCCATCAAAGCCTAACTCTTAAGTATAATATATAATATTATATAATAATAATAATAATAAATTCAGTTTTAGCTGGCCACTAGCAAGGGCAAACTGATTCAGCTGAATTGAGATTACTTGGCTTATAATTTTTAAAAGATACTTAAATGATGAGTCCAGTGAATATTTATTTTCATTATATCTTCAGTTCTTTCAAGTATGAGTGGGTTTTTGGGAGAGGGATGGGATTTGTTTGTTTCTAAATCATTTCAGGTGAGTTATACTAAAAATAGTAAGTTCAAGTTCCAAAGAGGTTATGCTTATTGTAAGGAGGGGGAGATGATGGAGAGGGGGTGCAACTTCCTAAGAATTAAAGATATCCAAAAATAAAATAGATTTGCTCCTGTAATAAATGCTTCCTACTCTTCTGGAGTGCCTACTCAATTTTCCTTTTTTAATTCTAAATCCAAAATCTTTGCTAGGCTTTCAGCTATTGTTTGGTTATTTCAGTTGTAAATCTTTGTGACCCCATTTGGGTGATTTTTGCTTTGTTTTTTGAGAAAGATAGTGGAATGATTTGCCATTCTCTTCTCTGGCTAATTTTACAGATTAAGAAGTTGAGAAAAACAGAGTTCAGTAACTTGCACAGAGTCTCTTCACTATCCCACCTAGTTATCTCAAATATTTGAGTATTTTCTCTTTTTTTCAAATACTGTATGACACAATACCTCAACATCCTCAAATTCATATCATATTTACCTGGACCACATTTGTGCATATTTAATCTAGTCTAAAGATTCTTCTTATTTTTGTTTTATTTAATATCATTTCTCTTAAGTTTGGATCATAGAGAAGAAATGTGATAGCTCCTTTATCCTATAACATCATTGATTTAGAGCTGAAAGAGATTTTGTCCTTGCTGGGGAAAATATTTCATCAAAATTTTGATAGAACAGTTGCAATATATTCATTGATTTCTTTACAATTTAATGTTCTAAGGAGGAACTGATTTTATTGTATCTCTGAATAACTGAATAAAAAAGCAATTAATCATCACATTATGTGTTAAACTCTGAAGATATAAATAAGAAACCAAAGATAGTCATTGTCCTCAAAGATTGTAGATTCTAAAAAGATAAGATAATAAGCAGAAGATTAATAACCAAGAAACAGGACTTTGGTCCAGAAATTTACTGGGATGGTGGAGGAAGACAGAGGGAGAGAGAGAGACAGAGACAGAGATAGAAAGGAGAGATAGAGAGACAGACAGACACAGACAGAGAGATGGAGAGAGGGAAAGAGACAGAAACAGAGAGAGAGAGAGAGAGAGAGAGAGAGAGAGAGAGAGAGAGAGAGGGAGGGAGAGGGAAAAAGAGAGAGAAAAAGAGAGAGAAAAGAAAAGAGAGAGGGGAAAAGAGAGAGAAAGAGAGAGAGGAAGAGAGAGAGAGGAAGAGAGAGAGAGGGAGAGGAAAAATAAGAAAAAAAAGGAGGGAGAAAGAAGGAGGAGAAGAAGAAAGAGGAGGAGGAGGAGGAGGAGAAGAAGAAGAAGAAGAAGAAGAAGAAGAAGAAGAAGAAGAAGAAG
>JAJPUD010000602.1:523932-546815 GCA_023553655.1 Myrmecobius fasciatus | reverse complement strand
TATCTATCTATCTATATATATATATATATATATATATTTCTTCTAACTGTCTTTATATTGATCAAGTTCTTAAAAGTTATAAATATCTTCTTCCCATGTAGGAATGTAAACAATTTAACCTTATTGAAATCCAAATATTTTTATTTCCTCTTTAATGTCTTATGCTTCATTTTAAATTTTATTTTCAATTCATATAATACAAGAATTTCCATTATATAATATGATGAAAAAAAATTGCACATGAAATAGTAAATTTATTATGTTCCTGCTCCTTTTAAAAATATAGTAATCTAAATTTCTTTTTTTTTCTTCCCACCCCATCACCCTGTCCTAGAGATGACTACCATTACACAAAAATAATTTGTGTGTATGTATATATTCATTTATATGCATATATACAAATTACTATTTGTGAATTTCCTTTCATCTTATTTTTACTCACCACTTTTTTATTTCTTTATTTCTTTTTTATTTCTTCTCTTTACATAAGGCAAAGACTATTAATTTTTATAATCTTAGCCTTACACAATATTTTCCTCCAAAAGGAGAGTTTGGGTTTCTAGAATGCTTTTGTGAAACAGAATTTAGCTATATGAAGCTTGTAGGTGTTTAATTTGCCTTTAAGTCTTTTATATACTGCTTACTAGGAACAATAGTTCCAGACTAAGTTCCTACATGTTTTTAAATTTTTAAATTTAAAATTTTGAGTATGAGTCTTTCCATTCCTCTAGACCTTCTTTTACCTACTGAGAAGTCAAATAATGATACACATGCACATGCAAAATCTAGAAAAAACTTATTTACATACTGGTCATGTTTCAATAAAAATAGAAAAGTTAAAGTGAGACAATTATACTTCAATTTGCATTCACAGTTTGCTACTTCTCTCTCTGCGAATAACATTTTTTATCACAATTCCTTCCAAATTATCTTGGTTCATTGTATTGATCAGAGATGCTAAATCTTTCATAGTCAAGCATCAGTAAATATTGCTATTACTGTAAACAATCAACTGATTCTTCTCACTTCACTTTGCAACAGCAATTATAGATTTTCCTAGGATTTTCTGAAAGTGTTCATCAATTTTTATAATGCAATAGGCTTCCTTCATAATAATATATGACAACTTGTTCAGCCAGTCTTTAATTGATGGATATCCCCTCAATTTCCAATTTTTTGTTACCACCAAAAAGATTGCTATAAGTATGTTTTGTATATATGGGTTTTTTGTTTTTTTTTTTCTTTTGTCTCTGGGATACAAATCTAGTTGTAGTATTGCTGTGTCAAAGCGTATGCACAATTTTATAATTCTTAGGAAATTGTTCCAAATTGTTATCTAGAATGGTTGAACCAATTCACAAATTTACCATCATTTACTATCCCTATTTTCCTATATCCCCTTCAGCATTTATCATTCTGATAGACATGAAGTTATGCTTCAGAGTTATTTTAATTTACATTCCTCTAATTAATAACTATAGAGAACATTTTATATTATAATACATAGCTTTGATTTCTTGTGAAAACTGCCTGTTCATATCCTTTGACCATTTATCAATTGGGGAATGACTTGTATTCTTATAAATATAACCAAGTCCTCTACATATGTGAGAAAAGAGGTCTCTGAAAAACTTACCATAATAATTTTGTTTAATATATTACTTTATTGGTGTTAATACCTTTTAGGAAAATATAGTATCCCCAATAATCTTTTTAATTAGATTTATTTTTAATAAAATTATTATTATGCCTGCCTTTTTATTTCAGTGGAAGTATAATTGATTTTGCTATAGCCCTTTATTTTAATTCTCTGTATTTGGAGCTTTCTATTTCAAGTATGTTTCTCATAAAAAAACATACTATTGAATTTCTAATCCATGCTGCTATCTACTTACATTTTATGGGTGAAATCATCCCATTCACATTCATACTAATGATTACTAACTGTAAATTTCACTCCAATCTATTTTTCCTCTTTATCCCTCTCTCTCTCTTTTTATTCTGTCCTTCCTCAAATATATGATTTGCTCTTTTTCACTGTCTCCCTTTATCTGCCCTATCTTTTATCACATTATTCTTCATTTTTTGTCCTTCTTTTCCTATGTTCATGTTGGTTAAGATAGATTTCTAAAGCCAACCAAGTTCATGTATATATGTGTGTGTGTATATTATGTACATATACATATATATACTATATATTTACATATATATACACACAGACACATAAAGATATATATGTATATGTATATATACATATATATATATAGAGAGAGAGAGAGAGAGACAGAGAAAGAGAGATTCTTCTTTCTTTGAACATGTTTTGATGAGGATGAAGTTCCAAGGTTGCTCACTACCCCTTATTCATTCTACCATCTACTGTGCAAGCTCTTCCTAATTGTTTATTTTAGTGATAATTTTGCCCATTTTTTCTCTCATCCCCTAATCCCCAGACCATCTCTCTTTCTCCCCTATTTTTTAAAAATCATCCCAACATAAATGACTTATACCTACTCCCACAGTCTACATAGACTAATAACTGCACTAATAATGATAAAGTTTTTACAAGTTGCATATATCATTTTCCCATATAGGCATATAAATAGTTTAACTATGTGGAATTTTTTATAATTTTTTTTCATGTTTACCTTTTTATATTTCTCTTGAGTTCCATGTTTGAATGTCATATTTTCTATTTAGCTCTGGACTTTTCATCAGGAAACTTGAAATTCCTTTATTTCATTTAAATTTCATTTTCCCCTATAAGATTACATTCAATTTTCTGAGTAAGTTATTCTAGGTTGTAATCCTAGCTGGGTGTCGGTGTGGGTGTGTGGGTGTGTGTATGTATGTGTGCAAGCAGTCCAATAGTTCTTAAATAATCTCTCCTAGATCAATTTTCAAGGTTAATTATTTTTACAGTGAGAAATTTCACATTTCCTTCTATGCTTCTTTCATTCTTTCAACTTTTTTTATTTTTTCTCAATGACTCATAGAATTTATATTCTACTTGTCCAATCCTAATTTTTAAGGAATTACTTTTTTTAATGAGTTTTGAACTTCTCTTTTCATTTGACCGATTTTCCTTTTATGCCTCTTTTACCAATAGGCCAAGTCTGTTTTTTAAAGTAGCATTTTCTTCACTATTTTTGTATCTCTTTTACCAAGCTCTTTTTTTTTAATTTTACCAATTCTTTTTTAAATAGATTTTATTTCACTAAATATTTCCCAATCCCATATAAATTTATATATGTATATATATAGTGTCACAGATCTCTCCTCCAAACCCCCTAAGTTATCTTGAGCTCAAAAATGTCACACTAACATTTTGCTGCCTTTAATACTCCAAAAAATTGATTTGAGGTGTTATCTTTTAGGTGGTTTGGTGGGGAATATTGGGAGAGATCACCTGAGTGCTTCCTCTACTCTATCATCTTGGCTTCTGTCCCAAAAATCTCCCTTAATTCTCTTTTCATTTTTTGCATCACTCTAATTTCTTTTCCCAGTTTTTCTTCTACACTCTTATCTCTCTCTCTAAATTTGCCAGGAACAAAAAAATTTTTAAAATTAATTAATTAATTAATTAAATAAAATAAATAAATTTGCCAGGAACTTTTGTTGGGCTTGCATCCATTTTTTTTTCTTTGAGGCTTTGATGATTTTGACATTATCATCTTGTTCTGAGTTTGGGACTTGGTTGACCCTGTCATTGTTATGGGTTTCTATGGTAAACTTCTTTTGTTGCTGTTGTATCATCATTTTCTTAGCCTATTTCTTACTTTTGAACTTTATGTTATCATTGGCCTTTGCTCAAATGAGAAAGAGAAGGCACTCTCCTAAACCTAATTTTTTTTCAATCTGCTGTCTTCAGAGGTATCTCTGAGGGTTGTGTGACCCGAGACAAGTACAGTCCACTCTACGTTCTGTTTCTGTCTGTGCTCCAGTGTCATAGATCTCACCCACTGACACCATATCTTAAAGCTGGAAATGTTTCAGTCTCACCTTTTATTGGTTCTACTGCTACAGAATTTAATTTGAGCTATTATTTTAAAGTTCTCTGGAAGGGAATGTTGGGAACATTCATCGGTTTGCTGTTCTATTCCAACATCTTGGCTCCACCCTGATCCCTCTGTGTTTTAATGATAGAAATTTCTCTCTCATTTCCACCAATTCCTGATCATCAGCCTGTACCACTGGATATAAAATCAGGAATAAATGAGTTTAAATCTTGCCTTAGATACTTAATAGCTGCATGACACATGGCAAAGCCTTTGAATTCTCTGTGCCTCAGTTTTTACGAATGTAAAATAAAGGAAGTATACATGATAGACTCTAAGACCTCATAAAGTTCCCTATCTGTGACCCTTTGAACAAATTGTCAGTGACTTTCTGTGTTTGTTCCTATGTTCTGGGCTGGATTTCTCATGGAAATAGAAGAGAAAAGGAAAATAAAGAACAACAAAATCCAAGTGGAATTATGCTGAATTGAAGTCTACTTCATTTCTTTGTTCTACTTTTCTGCCCTATCTATAGATTATTGACAGAAAATCCTCCAAGATTTTTATCTATCCCATCCCAAAATAGGACATCCAACATTCAGCATAATACTGAAGGTGTGATCTGACCTCATCTCTTCATAATGCTTTCTCTTTGGCCCTGCAAAGATAAATATTTTAGTAATGGCTCAAATGAAAGCAAAGGTGGAATGTTTATCACATTTGAAAATGGCACAACCCTGGAAAGGATAAGTAACATTTTGATGACAGAGTAGATCTCTCAACAAACATGAGCAGGCTATAGGGATGGATTGTATTTTAGTTATGTCTGACTGTTTGTGACCCCATTTGGGGTTTTCTTGGCAACAATGCTGGAGTGATTTGCCATTTCCCTCTCTGGCTCATTTTAAAGATGAACTGGGAAAAAAACAGGGTAAAGTGATTTTCCCAAGGTTACTCAGCTAGTAAGTGTCTAAGGCCAGATTTGAACTCAAGAAGATGAGTCTTCCTGACTCCAGACACAGCCCCTATCTACTGTACAACCTAGCTGCCCAGTTAAAGTGATAAAGCAGGTCTAATAAGACGAAATTGGGAATAGAGTAAAAAATGTTAACTTTTTCATTTGGGCTCAAAAATGAACTGCACAGCTGCGGGACATGGGAAGCATAGTGAGACAACTGTTCATATGGAAAAGATCTGCATGCTTTAGTGAACTGAAATGTCAATATGAATCAAGAATAGCCAGAAAAGCTAATACAATATTATGTAGCATTGAGAAGACTATGAAGTCCAGAATTAGGGGTGTGAACATTTGGCTTTATTCTATGCTAGTTAATTTATATCTGAGCTTTTGTGTTCAATTCCAAATATCATAATTGATTAAAAGCACTATCAAAATATAAAGTGGTTTTTGTTCGTTTGCTTGCTTGTTTTTGGAGGATTTTGTTTTGCCATCAACTGATTTGCTTAGTTTACTCCTTCATCATCTTCCCAGCCCAGTATTAACTCACCAGCAGGAAATTCATCATCATAGAGATTGTTTCAGTTATGATTCACAAATCATCAGGACTCTTCTTGCTTCTGCCCCTCTGACTACAGGGTTGAAGGGTAGGGAAAGCAAAGAACTTCTCCCCATTAGCATTCCTGTAGAGAGGGTCAGAATCTAGCCATCTCTTCCTATCTCCAGCTGCTTTGTTGATTTCAATTCTATAATCATCCGGTACCCCCTGACATTCTCCCTTCCTCTTTCAGCTTCCTTTTGTGTATTTTATTTCCTTCAGTATATTGCAAACCTTAAGGGCAGAGATGTTTTTTCTTTTTCTTCTTAGTATCTCCAGCTTAGCATAGTGCCTGGTACATAAAAAATACTTAATATATGTTCATGTATTTATAGTTTGGAAGTTTAGAAATCATCAAAACCCTATTCCTAATTTAAACATGAAGAAAGTGAGGCACAGGGAATTGAAGGCACTTTGCCAAATATGTGGCTAATAAGCAACAGAGGCAAAACTTGAGCCTAGTACCTCTGACTACCTATCTGATGCCTTTTTCACTTCTCTTTTTTTTTTTGTTTTTTTTTGTTTTTGTTTTTTTGTTTTTGCTTAGGCAATTGGGGTTAAGTGACTTGCCCAGGGTCACACAGCTAGGAAGTGTCTGAGACCAGATTTGAACTCAGGTCCTCCTGACTTCAGGGCTGGTGCTCTAACCACAGCGCCACCTAGCTGCCCCTTCACTTCTCTATGATGCTGCCGATAACATTCTTTTAGTGTATGAGGGACTATCACATGAAAAAGGGTTTATATTTGTTCTTCTTGGCCCTAAAGAATTATAAGTCACACATTCAAAGTTGTAAATAAGCAGATTCTTGTTTAAAATTTAAACAAAATCCTGAGAAATGCTGGAAGTAAAAACTGATCCAATTTCAGTACTTAAATGAAACTAGGAGCAGGTTTGGGCAATAATGTGGTGCAGTGATCAGAGTGCCATGTTTGAAATCAGGAAGACCTGAATTCAAATCCAGCCTCAGTGACTTACTAGCTGTGTGACCCTGAATAACTAACAATACTATTTATTTGCCTCAGTTTCCTTATCTGTAAGATAACTTGGAGAAGGAAATGGCAAACCACTCCAATATCTTTACTAAATGGAATCATGAAGAGTCAACTGAAATGATTGAAGGAAAACAAGAAAAGTAGGAAAGCCTCAACAACATTGAGGGAATAATGGAACTGTAGAATTATATTCATGGAATATGGAGCCCAAAAGCCCTGTGGGAAAGCAACATGTCTGGGAAGAATGGGTAAAATAAAAACACTTGACCTTCAGTCAATGGTTACCAAACTGCATTGTTTGGTTAACAGAGTTAAGTCAACAAATCACTAATGAAAAAAATCTATTTTAGTTGTTCATTATGACAAGTCTGAGGGATGTACAGTAGAGGTAAGAGAGAAAAAGGGTCTTGAAGAAGACCCTGACATTGGAGAGTCGATGCCATGACACGCAAGTGAATTGGATTTAAGTGAGGGTGGGCTGTGCAAAGTCTTGACTCTCATTTTCTCCTCTGGAAGGATCTGGGGCCAGTGGCTAGATATAGGTCAGGATGACTAGAGATAGCTCTGGATGCAGTGGAAGACCTTGGCATTTTTAAGCTATACAAACTTGTGGGACCCCTCTGTATAACTATATAAGTATAATACATTATAATACAACATAAAACAACATGATAGAATGAAATATAACATAACCTAATATGTAATTATTTATATAATTACAGTTATAGTTAGTTATATAATTTTGAATTGTGTAAATTATATAACTTAATTGATGTTAAATGGGAAAAAAATCACATTCCATCAAAATAGAGTACTCGGCATATAAATTACATTCCTACAGGGCAGGTAGGTGGTGCAGTGGATAGAGCACCATCCCTGAAGTGAGGAAGATCTGAGTTCAAATGTGACCTCAGACACTTAACACTTCTTAGCTGTGTGACCCTGGGCAAGTCACTTAACCCCAATTGCCTCAGCAAACAAACAAACAAAAAATACATTCCTGCCACCTTTACTCTTATTCACTAACCAACAAATAGTACTGCAGAAAGTCAGGCTCAAATTTAACTGAAGTATACTTTGTAAAAATTTGATAGCTCTAAAAAATCATTCTTTACTTAAATTGTTTTGCAATACTTCATCAATTCTGGGTTTTTTAAGCTTATACCAGCAATTACAATTTCTGAAAGGTTTTTATCAAATTAGAAATGCTCCAATACAGGCTTAGTTGTGTATCATTCTCATCCAAAGCCTAGCCTACCAAAGCTTCTAGAGACTCATTACCAAAAAATTTGGTCACACATTGATGTAACTTTTACATCCAGCCACCTAAAAAGTCTAACTACTAAATTGTGTGAAGTCATAATTGTAGACTCAGTTCGTGGAACTAAATGGTACAATGTGCAATAGTCTATTTTTAAGAATATGCACATTTTTAGTCAGTCCCTATTTTTATTGCAAGCACAAATAATATATCATGAATAAGAAAGTATGATTGCCCAAATCTAAGGTATTACATATATATATATATACATATATATATATATATGTATATGTATACATATATATTGTTGTTGTAAGGAAAGCAGCTTTTAATGCCATTCCCTCCATGAAATCTTTTCTGATTTCCCAAATATAAGTAATATCCCTTTTAAGCTAATACAGTCTTATATACACTTTTCTTATTACACATTTTTGACTTGAATTTTTATACTTTTTGTAGATGTATTTCTTCCCTAATAAAATGGAAGTAATAAGATTAGTGATGACATCTTATTGATATTTGTCCCCCCTAGCATCTAAAATCTCATAGACATTGTAAGAAGTCAAAATACCTTTGTTAAAAGAAGCAACAGATCAGCCACCCCTGGAAAAACACTACTCATGGTCTGTAGTTGGAATTCCTCCTTGAATTTCAATGAACATTTTTGTCAGCCTTAAAATTGTGTAAATGTTATTTTCTATTTTCCACATAAATAAGAATATCAGAATATAATAATAATCATCGCTTTAATTGACTTTAAAACAAACTTGAAGATTGACAAAATTCCTTCCTCATGATTCAGTAGTTAACTCAAAGCTTAGTCATTAATGATTCAATGTTAGCTTTGAAAGATGTCTTCGGTGGAATGTTCCAGTGATCTGTTTTTGGTATATGTTTAACTTTATTATGAATGAGTTTGGTGAAATCAAAGATATTATAGTTATTAAATTATCAGATAACATGAGTAGAAAATAGCTAATATATCTGGTAATAGAGTTAAAATCTAAATATTTTAACCAACTAGAATATTGAGCCAAATTTAACAAGATATAATTTCATAGGAATAAATTTCAAGTTTTATACTTATCTTTTTAATAGCTTTTTATTTTCAAAATACATGCAAAAATAATTTCCAACATTCATTATTGCAAAATCTTGTGTTCCAAATTTTTATCCTTCCCTTCCCCCCACCTCCCTCCACTAAACAGCAAGTAATCCAATATATGTTAAACATGTGAAATTTTTCTATACATATTTCCACATTTATCATGCTGCAAAAGAAAAATCAGATCAAAAATGAAAAAAAAATGATAAAAATCAAGCAAACAACTATAAAAAAGGTGAAAACACTAAGTTGTAATCCACATTACAATCTTTCTGATCATAAGTCTGTTGGAACTGGGTTGAATCACTTCATTGTGGAAAAGAGCCTTGTCTATCAGAATTAATCGTCACATAATCTTGTTGTTGCTGTTATACTTAAGTTTTTTAAAGACTTTACATGCAGAAATTGGGGTAAGCTTGACTAGAGAGAAAATTGTCCCTAAAAGAACTAGTATTTTTAAGGATTATAAATTCAATACAGGAAGCATAGCATAGTGGACAGAGAGTTGGTCTCATAGTAAGGAAGGCTTGAGTTCAAATATTCCTTTAATACATCCTAGCCATGTGATCTTGACCAAGTCCTGTAAACGAGTCCCAGACAACTCTTCAAAACTGTAAGTGTCAGAACAGGTAGAGGCTTTGGTACAGGGAGTTTCTTCTCTGGGAGTTCCCTATCCTAATGGAATTATAGGCCTGGTAAAAATAAACATATATATATGAGTCTCTTGTGTGATTTCGTATCCAAGAAAGCTAATATGATATTTTGATAAAGGGCTTCATTAAGAGAACCATGGTTTCCCAGAAGAAAAATAAAATAATCCCATTGCACTCTGCCCTGGTCAGAACACACCTAATGGACTATGATGAGATTTGACTCTAAGAGTTAGAGAAAGCAATAATAATCTATCCAAGTATCCCGAGATAGCAAACAAGGATATGGAAAAGCCATATAAAGGACTGGTACAAAAATTAAGACTAAAGAAAAGAAGACTCCAGTGGAATGAGGGGAGAGGGGGACAGTGATCATAACTACATTCAAAAATATGAGCTGACAAAACAAGGGGAAGTGAGCAAAATTTGGATAAAGGACAATTTTGCCTTGATGTCTAAATGCCAACAATCAGAGGGGAACAAAAATTGAACAGTTTGCCTTGAAAAGTGGTCTTAGAGGTCTTCAAGCAGAACCCAGATGGCCATTTATAGAGCATGGTATAGTGTAAACTCTTTAGTGTAGGGATTGGAACAGTTGCTACTGCAGTGTGTTTCAAATCCCAAATTATTTGAGTTTGTGATACTTTTTCAGTTATGGGTAGGATTAGGCCATTAATCTGTTTTTCATTTCTGGAATTCTGGGATTCTCTAATCCTGTGAAGTGCATGGTACTCACATTATATCCATTTTATGGATGAAAAAAAAAATGAGACTCAGAGAGATTAATTTATTTCTCCAAAGTTACTAGGCTATTAAGGAAGGAGGAAGGAGAGAAATTAAGCATTTACTATGTGGTATGATAAGCACTGTTGTAAGCATTATACAAATATTCTCATTTTCTCCTCACAATAACTCTAGGAGATAGGTGCTCATTATTCTCATTTTGCAGTTGAGAAAACTGAGGCAAACAGAGGCTAAGTGACTTGACTAGGGTACTACAACCCAGAAAGGGACTAAAGCTAGACAGCCTCATGGCCAATGTCCATAAAACAAATTTGACCACATTTGACCAGGCCAACTTATTTACTAGAAGTTGTTTAAGGATAGCTATAAACTCAGGATTTCCTGAATCCCAGTTTCAGTTTTCTATCCATAGTCCATGTAACTGCCAATTCAGCTTTAAAAGTTAGGATACCAAATATGGTTTTTCTGAGGTGAAATTCAGTGCTCTTTCCATTATAATTTGCAGCTTCTTGCCAAGTTATTAAATTTTCAAACAATAGAGTTCAGTTGAATCATGAAGTAATTATAAGTATCTGGAAAATCGAAATAAAATCCTAAAAGTTTTGTGTGTTTGTGTGTGTGTGTGTGTGTGTGTGTGTGTGTGTGTGTAAAAATAGTGAAAGAGAAGAAAGTTCACAAGTAAGAAGGGCAAAGTGGTTCACTGAAAGAAAACCTGTTGTGAAAGTATAGCATATATTGTTAGCCAGTCCAGCTGTGTAGGGTAACACATAGAGCATGTACGCTTCAGTGAGCTGATCCTGGTAAGGTAACAATGAGTACCACACTGAGATGCACAAACAGGACTACATGATGAGGTCGCCCTCCTGTAACTCACCTAATGACTAGCCACAGTGTTCTGACATCCAAAATAAATCCAAAACCTCTCCACCCACCACTGCCAACTAAACTCTCACCACTTCTTTGATACCTGACTTGGAAAACTTCAACTCTCATTGATTGCTTTCATTCTTGAATGGAATCACTTCTCTTGATCACACTTAATCATATATTTGCTTTCACATTTCTCTGATTTTTTTAGTGTATTTGAAGATTTATACCTTCCTTAATATTACATAATTTGGGGGGATTCCTCATAACACACTTTATGGGGTGCTCAGCAATAGCTGAGTTGATTTGTTGAATTTAGAGCAAGAAGTTTAAAGACAATTCAATATTTGAAATTAAATGTCTTTTAGAAATGGTTAAAATGCAACAAAAATTAGTTATTAGTATTAGTTACTCTTGGAAACAATGGAGAAAATTAAGTACTAGATGAATTCTCAAAGCAAGATAATTGTTCTCATATTACTTAAAATAAGAATAAGAGTGATAGTAAGAGGGATTAATAAGTTTTCCATTGAATAAGCCTCTTCCCAGTTTCTTTTACATAGTCTCACTTAATAATGTCACCCTATCTAGTACAAGTCCAAGATTTGCCCTATAATTCACTCAAGATTAACCCTTTTCATTTGAACAGGGAGATGCTGTTCCCCTCTTCTAAGCATCATTCGTGGTTGTATATCTTTTTGTCATTGCCACCTTGAATACCAGAGACTAATATAGTTATCTGAAATTACTTAATCATATAGTCATTTAGTCGTTTACAACTGCTCCTAATCAAGTGTCTATCTTTATTCAATGATGATAATCTAGTGCTAGTAGTCTCAACACTCATCTCAGAGTTTACTTTTACTACATCAAAGCCCGAAGAATGCCTTAGTATAATCTTAAACTCTCTTTTGCTCTCAGAAAATTGATTTATTCTTGGTGTCACATGCTAAAGGGTTAGTGTTTTATCACTAACTCAGAGATCTAGCTCCCAGTCTATTGAATTTTTTACTGCTATCTTAATAATCAAGTTCCTGAATCAGTAGCTACTGGAAAGATTTTCAATTGTTAACTCTCTAAATTGTTATTTCTATTAAAATTATTGTTAAAGTTTCTTGGGATTTTCCCAAAGCTCTATATTTGAAACCCAGATGGGTTTGCGGTAGCCAATAAATAAGGTTCCCCAAGTTCACTGCTATTCTCTCAGGAATGACAGTTGCTTCCCTGCCTCTCAGGGTCTGGAAGTGAAGGAGAATAAAGGAAAAATTGGGGAAAGGGAGGAAAGACCACAAAGTCCAGTCTTGGGGAAGAGGGAGTAGAATAGATGAGAAATATTCACATATAGGTTAGGCAGGAACAAGGACACAGAAAGGGAGCCCATGTCCAGAGTGGTGAAGCAGACTACATCATTTGATCCTTAGTACAACTTGGAACAACCCATTTTACAGATGCAGAACTTGAGCATCAGATTTAAGTGACCTGTCCAGGGTAACACAACTAAAATGAAGAAAAGAGGCTCAACTATCAGGGAGAAATATAGAAGAAGCAATTATAGGAAGAGCAGTGACCGTCCCTGGAACATAAGATAAAGTTCTAATGAAAGATATGGAGTAGAGACATCTCATAGGTCTGACAGCAATACTAGAGTCTTTTCATCAGCTTCTAGCTCAAATGCAAGCTCTTTGGTAGCAGAATTGCCAAGATTTTACTTTGATTCTGAAAAGAACTGTTATTTCTGCTTCCTTCCTACACACAAGTGCAACCCCCACATAAGGGATATCATCCAGCCCAAGAAGAGGGAGAGCAGAAGATTGATGCTTTTAGAGGAAGAGGATATGAAAAAAAGAAAGAAAAGAAAAAAGAAAACAACCAGAATTGGATTGAATTTATTATCTTTGTTAAATAAAAGGAAGTTGTTTTTGCTTTACTATCCCAATTATTGCCGATTGGTCCATGAATTATGTCTAAACTACATGCAGAGAAAGAAGATGGAAATTCAAAGCCCTGATTAATCTGTTGTTGGAAATGGTCACTTTAAACTTAGAGTGGCTGACACTGCCCAGGAGAGAATATTCACAGTTAATAATGTGGAGCAAGGAGACTGCAATATGGTATCAACAACTGGAGATGTATGACAACTTCTGCCTTTGCAACCACAAGGTAAATTCTGTACACTGGACCTCTCAGATTCTCATGTTTTACTCTGTCCTTTGCAGATGCATCACTTTACTTCTGCATCCTTTCTCAGCAATCCCAGTCCAGAAGACCAGCTTGGTGTGCTTTGCAGTGTTAAGATTTCCCCTTTCTGATTATATCCATGATGTCTGAACCCACAGGCTAATCACTGCTTCAAAGCAGGCTTGTTCAGAAGGGTCCTTGGAACAAAAAAGTGACTATCAGCAGACATTTGAGACCCGCAGTAATACCTAGGTGCAACAGCTTGTTACCAGGGCCCTTTACTGTCCAATGGGGGCCATTCTGGCAAGATCCTCATTATTGATCTGCCATCACTGAAGCCGTAAAATCAAGGGCTGAAAAACTGCTTATTCCATAACTCAGCTGTAACATCATTCTGAGTCCTACAAGATGAGCAGTCTTGTAAATATGTCTGGGAAGATCAAGGGACTTGAGGAGAAATACGTGAGAAACAATATGAGGGTCACCATAGTGACAAGGCCTGTCTGCCCCTGCATATCCATGAGAAAGAAGGGCTTCTGGATGTGGAGCCCTTCTCAGAACCATCCCTTCTTCATATCCATCCTCCAAGGAAGACATCTCCTGTGTGGTTTTCATTTCCCATCTTTAGGGGCCCCCATGGAGTACCAGTATTGCTCTTGGACTTTTGACAGGATCCCTACTGTTTTTCCTATAATTGAATTTGTACTATACCAGAGAAAGAAACACAGAAGATCCCAGCCTAATGGGATGGAGAAAAAGAAACTCATTAGTAGAAGATATGATGGTATTGATATTGTTAGCATGCTTATTAGGATATTTTAATGGGTGCCTTCAACTTATTTTTTTCATCTTGGAATCAAGTTTTAAGAATTGTGTTAGATGGAAAAACTGCAAATATATCATTTCATTCCTCTGTGAACTCAAGGATTATGCAAATCCTTTCCCTTTCTTTGGAAAATCCCATTCTGTTTTAAAAAGTAAACGATTTTCCAAGCACTGAAAGAACTGATAGATTTGGGTTTCTCCTTCTCATTGATCAGATAACTTTTCTTGAATCTAATGAATGAATTAGAAGTTAATCTGTATCTGGTTTCCAAGGTATGTGTACATGACTTATCAAAACAGCCACTATTGTATTTCTGCAGAGAGTTTAAATAAACAAGACTTGAAGAGAGTCACAGATGGTTTCCTTATAATTTCTAAGGAGTAGAATATGGCACTATGGGATGGGTAGCAGTTTAGCCTTCTTAACTATATAGCATAAAAGTTCCTGGGATATTTATTCCTGTATCTTTCACAAGCATTAGGAAGAAAAACAATTAATTATGACTGGCTTTAAAGTTTACTTCCTTTGTTAACTGAGCAATAAGTATAGTAACATGGAACTATTTACGCTGAAATAGATGGAAGTTTTTTTTTTTTTTTTTAATTCAGCAAGTTCTATAAATCTTTTGCTAGATGAACCTTTCTACTGAAAAATAAAAATATGTCTTTGTTGTAAAAAATAAAATTGATTGCTATTTGATTTTTTTTCATAAATTCCTATGTGTTTAAAAAACAGTCTTTTGAAACTCTATTAAGTGAGACATCTGTATAATTTCATGAGTGTACTTTATTCTTTGCCATTTTGCCTATAGGAGGACATAGTTATACCACAGGTTTGTAAAGCTGAGATTAGACACTTTATTTTTATTTTGCTGGAAGACATTACTGTGTACCATTAAAACCCACAAAATGGGATATTTAAAATACCCTGTGGAGAGAAATATTTCCCTCTACATTGAAAAACTAACAAAAATGTCTACTGAGTATTTTTCATTTAAGGAGTGCAAGGCAGCAGCATGCAGGCTAATATAAACATTTTAATCTTTGAAGGGGCCTGGCACAGCAGGTTGCTAGTACTGTTATTCCCTTGAGAATCTGAAAAGTACAATTTCCCATGTTGCATAAGGAGTCTAAAAGGTACTAAAAATAGAATCCCAGCCATCTTATTCCCAACTCAATTCAGTCCTAAAACCCAAGAAAACAACATCCTTCAGGGGTCCTAAAGAATACCATCTTTTTTTTTTCATTACATTTACTACAAAAAAAGAGAGAGAGAAAATTGAACCATTATTTTAGTTCTTCATTCATCCACATGCATCTATCCATTTCAGTAACATAGTTCTTCTGATGTCACTTCTGAATTATCAAAGAGTTATAACATTACTAGGGTTCACAGGGACACACCAAGTTTAAGAATTTACATTAGAAAAGTTAAACACAACTAATCATCATCATCAAGAACTATTCTCAACTTTTCCAAAGCATTTTGCCTTATTTCTCCATTCTTTCCCTTGCTGCCTACACTATATTTTAGTATTTTACTTTATTCTGTGTCTATAGCATTCTACTCACTATTTAGGTTTTTTGTCTTTTCAACTCTAACAGCTACTATTGTCCCTGGCAGAGAGTAAGTATTTAATAAATATTCATTGACTTAACTTGAATTTAATTGAATCATTGATTGAATTTAACTGAAACAGGAAGTTTCAAGACAAAGTTCACTTCTAGTTCAAAAGATGCCAAAAATTCAGAATAGCTCTAGATGATTCTTTTGTAGTCAGAATACAATTAACAACTTATCAAGGGTCCACAGTAACATCATGAGCAAGTAAAAATTCTCAAGAAAATTTCCCTTAGGGATGACCTTTGAGCAATTTTAAAATAAGGTCCTTTAAGAAAGGTCTATATTGTCATTGTAGCACAAAGTCATAGCTTTAACTAGGAATTGATTTGCATGAGAAAGCAGAACTGGGGTGAGAGGGTAGATTACCTGGGATATGACCATGTTAGAACATCGTGAACTTTCTTCCCAGTAGAAAGATTAACTATTGCTGAAGAGATATAGCAGACCTGTGGCCAGAGTTTGGCCACCATAGAAATGAAGTATATCCTGAGCTAAAATGTTTAGTCACCAAAGGTAAGGAAAAGCATGGAGAATATTTTGTTGCTTGAGGGACACCAAAGAAGAATACTCCAGAATTGTTCCTTCAGTTAACTCCAGGAAAATAACCAAGATTTAGGTTATTTTATCTAACATTATTTCCCTTTATGTGTTATTCCAATTCTACTTGTATCTAAACCAATTTATAATATATACCTTACAAATAAGAAAAATTGAAAAATTTTCTGAAAAATGTTAGCAGCTTGTACTAACATTAAGGTGTATGCATCTTCATATTTTGGAAGTGAACCTCAATGGCAAAATAGATCGCAGCTTAGACAATCAATAATCTCTTGTCTACTTCCAGCCTATTATTTCTAGTTAATAGCACAACACTTAACTGTACCAGTGTTCTGTTTTATTAGAAAAAGCACTGCTTATTTATTCTAAGAAATATGTTTGAGATAGTGAGGAGAATGGATAAAGCAGTGCCATAGTAGAAAGAACCCAGGATGAGAAGTTAGAATGCTAGAATTCTAGAACCATATTGTGTCACTTACAGATATTGTGGTGTTGGAAAAATCATTTCACCATTCTATGTCTTAATTTCTTCCATTGTATGTTGCACTAATCAGACCTTATCTGAAGAAATACATTCAGTTGTAGGCATTTTTTAGGGAGGAGACTAAAGGAAGAGAAGAAGGTAAAGAGACCATGCCATATAAGTATCAAATAAAGGAAGTACTTTCATAGAGAATGAGGTATAAATTTGGTCACTAAAAACAAAATTAGAAAAAAGTGGAAGGAGCAGAAAAGTAGAATGCAGCTCAATGCAAAAGAAATATTTTCTAAAAATTTATTTGTCCAAAGTGGAATGAATTATCTTGGGAATTAGTCACTGGAGGTTTTCAAGAAGAGAGGATAAATGATCATTTTAGAAGAATTTCTTAAAGGAATATAGCAACAAAAAGAGTCAAGAGCCGACTATGTTCCTTGTGTTACTCTAGGCATCGTAAATACAAAAGCAAAAGTCAAACAGCCTTATATTGGGCAGAAAATATATATATATATATATATATATATATATATATATATATATATATACATGAAAAGGAAACTAACCAATGAGAGCCCAGTCCTTATGAATACAAGCAGCAAACTCATCCTGATACAATAGACTATGGACTTTGGAGCATGTGTGTATATTCTGCAGCTATTTTTCAATTTGCTTACAACATAGTGATATTCTCTGAATAGTTCAATAGAACTGAAATATGTGTACACAAGTTATCAAGGATTCAAAAACCATTCCTTTTTCTTACCAGGCTACATTCTAGTGAGGATCCACAGACTACACACCTTCAGGTGGGGAGAAAGAGCTAATGTCAATGGCTTATTCACCTACCTGATTTGTAGTGGCCCATGAGCATATAGTGTTGCTGTTGGTTTGGGCCATGCTGTTTTTATTTTTCCTTGTATTAGGTGAATGAGTATTTGAGATAGAATGAATTAGGTGAATGATATTGGAGACAGAATGAATTAGGCTGCCAGCATGTGAGTTCCTAAGGGGTACCAGAAGACTACTGGAAACCTGGAATCCTGCCAGTTTGCATCTGCCTGGCCTGGTAAAAAGCAAAACCCCGAATGACTTGCTTGACCCAACTCAATACAGAGATGAATCTATCCTGAGAACCTTGTCTATTATAAACAGGGGAGAAACTTCAATCAGAGACTGGTTGTGCTTAGAAATAAAGTGGCTGAAGATGTGTTTTATAACAGCCATTTCCAGTCAGAGCCCACTCTCCCAAGGGACCATGGGGATATAGGAAAGATTATGTCTCCTGTTTTGTTTGCTGAGTTTTGTGTTTGTTTGTTTGCTTGTTCTTTGGAGGAAAGGAGTGGATATATTTGTATTTCTGTCATTGCTTTATATATTTAAAATGTTTTAAAAGTGGATTGCTATTGTTTAAATGATGCTTGTTTATTTATTATTAGAATTACCCATTAGAATCTGAGATTCTAATAAATGGCATTAATGGTATCAATACACCACCATTCTCCCAGTGCCTCAGGAGTTAGGAAAGACCCCAAATCTGTATAGTATATATACATACATAGACACATATACACATACACACATATAATAGGTAAGAGGTTATTGGGGCCTAATATTTCAGAGGTCACATTCATCATGGTACTTAAGTTGAACATTGAAGTAAACTAGGAATTATAATAGGTAAAGTTTAGGAGATCATGTCTTCCAGGCATAAAGGACAGTGATTACAAAGGGTCTGGCATAGAAAGTGGAGGGTTATATAAGAGAAATGTTATCAGTTTGACTAGAGTCAGTGATACCAAACTGAAATAGAAATAGATCCCTATAAGCCTCATTAAATTAGAAAACAACAAATTAACATTATTTATACATTTTTTGTATATTTTGTTAAACATTTTCCAACTATATTTCAATCTGATTAGGCTACAACCTCTGGATGAGACCACACAGTGAATGAAGAGGACTAAAGTGTAATAAAGTTGGAGAATGAGTTGGAACTTGGTTGTAAAAAGTTTTGAATATATAACTGTGAGATTATGTTCTATTCTAAAGGCAAAAAGAATCCATTTAAGTTGATTGTATAAGTAAGCAGCAGATCTTCCTTTACTTTTGAAAAATCACATTTACATCCATTTAAAATATAATTTGAAGTGGGGAGAGACTGGAAGAAGGGACACTAAAATGTAATAACTAGGTAAGATCTGATGAGGCCCTGAATAAGGAAGGTAGCTATGTAAATGTAAAGTATAACAGATGTGGCAGATGCTGTGGAGGCAGAAATGTCAAGATTTGACAATTAAATGTATATATAAAGTGAAAGAAAATGAGTTGAGGATAATCCTGAGATTGTAAAAGCAGGAAACTGGAAGGATGGTGATATCTTCTATGATAATACAGAAGTTTGGAAAAGGAGTTAGTTTGGATGGAAAGATAATGAGTTTTGTTTTGGACATGTTAAGTTTTAGAAAGCTAAAGCTCATCCAGTTTGAAATGTCTTGCTGGCAATTGATAATATGTACCTGGCATTTAGGAGAGTCGGAAGAAAGGCAGGATATCCAGATTTGGGAATTATCTACATAGAGATAATTAAATCCATGGGAGCTGATGAAGTTACCAGATAAGAGAGTGAAAAGCAGACAGAGAAAAGAAGGGTCCCCAAAATGATGTAGGATATATCCTCAGTCAACGGCTGTGACATGTATAATAATTTAATAAAGGAAATTGAGGAGTGAGAGAGTAATGTCATCAGAACCTTGAGAAAAGAGAGGAAATTTGGGAGGAGAAGAAAGTAACAATGTGGAAAGCTGAAAGAAACCAAGAAGGATGACAATAGAAGAAAGAAGCTATCAGAGATTACTAAATCACCTCCTAGAACCCTTCCATTTATGGGCCTCTGCAATTCTCCACTCACTTATTTACTTCACAGCATTGTTGTAAGGGTAAAGTATGCAGAACTCTATAGAAATGTCAGCTATTTAATGGCCAACTGAGATAATGGACGTAATGCACTCTTTAGCCAGAAAGTGTTATTTAAATGGAGCTATTATTATTATTTTAAAATTACCTCTTTCTAATTATGGGCAGAGCAACTAAGCTTCATGGATTTCATGTCAAATTATTTCTATAAACTCTCTTCTATGGCCAGAAATGGCACAGGGCACCAATTTCTCTGTTCCTGCTTAAATGCTTCATCTGATATATAAGACACAAGAGTCACAGCAGCTGGGAGATTAATGGAGCACCGAGCCAAGCAGCTGGCAGATAAACAGAGCAGCAGATTGCAGAGACAAAAACCAGGAGTTGGGAGGGGGAGAAAAAAATTACAGAGATATAGAGATATAGATATTATCATATGCATTTAATATATGTATGTATACATATGCATATATAGCTATAATCACTGTACTTCCTCTCCTATTTCACCAGCAAGTTTCCACAGAATAACCTGACAAAGCCTCCAAAGTTCCATTTCTTATTCCAAGACAAGGCTCAGTGTACTGTGAAGAACACCTGCCATAATCACCCTTTAAAGTTCTCCAACACAAACAGAGTCTAGTAGCACTGGGAGCTGCCTTCCTGGGAGTGGCCTGAGCAGCATAATTACAGATTAATGAAGCATTCTTGGTGATGTGCTGGTTTACCTGCCATCAGGATTCTACCCTTCACATTCATGTCCTTTAGGAACCATTATGTTTGAATGCTCTGAAGATGTGAGGAAAAAAGACAAATATATAAGCAGCCATATCATTCTTCTTCACAACACAGCAGAAATCACATCAGTTCTTTGTTCATATGCTTTTCCAAAAAAAAAAAAAAATGTACTGGTCCCTGAACAATTCCCCTTCTAGGACAGTAAGAAGGGCATTGCAAATCCTGACTGTCATTTATTACCAATGTCATAATGAGAAAATTACAACCTCTCTGGGTTTTGGTGTGTTTGTCTGAAAAATAAGATAACTGAACTAAAGAACTTTCTCTCCTATCTTTTTACTATACTTTCCATTCTCTCCCCCTCTCCTTTCTCTTTCTCTCTATCTGTTTGTCCATCTCTCTCTTTCTCTGTCTGTCTGTCTTTCCCTTTCTCTGCCTGTCTCCACCCTGCCTCTCCTTAGCAGTTTTGTTTTTAACCACCTTGCCTTCTACTTGCCCTACCTTCTGTCACACATTCTCCCTCCTCTTATCTTTCTCCTTGTGTTTCTGTCCTCCCTTCTATTTAGTCCCTCCCTTTTCATTCCCCTTTCTCCTCCTATTTCTTTAATGGTAAGATAAATTTCTATACCCCAGTGATTACGTTATTCATTCTCTGAGCCAAAACTGATGAGATTAAGCTTCATTAAACTCATCCCCCTTCCTTCTTTCCCTCTATTTTAATAGATCTTTTGTGACATTTCATGTGATCTAATTTGTCCCATTATGTATGTATATATATATATATATATATATATATGTCCCCTTTCCTCTTCTTTCAGTACAATCCTTTTTTCACCCCTTAATGTCTTTTTCTTTGATATCATCATACCAGAATCCATTCACAACCATATTTTCTGTCCCCATATGTCTCCTGTAACTGGCACAATAACAAATACCATTCTCAAGAGTTACAGAAATCATTTTTCCCACCTAGGGATGTAAACAATTTAACCTTTAAATGATATATATTTATTTGCCTTCTGATTACCTTTCTGTGCTTCTCTTGAGTCTTATGTTTGAAAATCAAATTTTCTATTTAGTTCTGTTTTTTTTTTCAAAAGAAATGATTGAATGTCCCTTACTTCATTGAAGATCCATTTCTTCCTCAGAAAGATGAGGCTCAGTCTCGCTGAGTAGTTAATTCTTGGTTGTAACCCCAGGTCCTTTGCCTTCTGGACAAGAGAGCCTGTATTCCAGGCCCTCTGATCCTTTACTATAGAAGCTGCCAGATCCTGGATAAGCCTTGTTATTCCTTGATCCTTAAATTGTTTTTAATCTGGCAACTTGCAGTATTTTTTCCTTGAGATTATAGTTCTAGAGTTCTGCAACAATGTTCCTTGGGTTTTTCCTTGATCTCTTTCCAAAGGTGATCAATGGATTCTTTCAATGACTATTTCCCAGTCTGGTTCTGGTGTATCAGGACATGTTTCCTTGATGATCTCTTGAAGAATGCTATCCAGGCTTTTGTTTTGGTCATGGCCTTCAGGTAGATCAATAAATTTTAAATTATCTCTCTTGGATCTATTTTCTAGGTCGGTTGTTTTTCTAATGAAGTATTTTACATTTTCTTCCATTTTTAAATTTCTTTTAGTTTTTTTTTGATTTATTCTTGATGTCATTGAAGTCATTAGCTTTCATTTGCCCCATCTTAGTTTTTAATGTATGATTTTCTTCAGTTAGCTTTTGTATTTCTTTTTGCTTTTGATTAATTACACTTTTCAAGGTGTTTTCTTCAGTGGATTTTGGGGGGGGGTTGTTGTTTTTTGTTTTGTTTTGTTTTATTTTTTTACATTTGGCCTATTGTATTTTTTAAGGATTTGTTTTCTTCAGTCAATTTTTTCCCTTTTTTTCCAAGCTATTGACTCTCTTGCATACCTCCTGTTTCTTATCTCATTTTGTCTTCTACCTCTCTGATTTGCCTTTTAAAATCTTTATGAGCACTTCCAAGAAGGCTTTTTGCTCTTGAGACCGATTCATAGCACTCTTTGAGATTTCCTCTATAGACATTTTGTCCTTGTCTGAATTGGTATTTGGATCTTCTCTGTCACCACAGTAGTTTTCTGTGATTAAGGTGCTTTTCTTCTCTTGCTCATTTTCTTTCCTTGTCTTTTTTAGCTTCCTCTTTGGTGTCTTTTATCATCCAGTTCTGTTCCTGGGGTAAAGGAGATGCTCTCCTAAAGTTCCCATGCAGCTCTGATCTTTGGCATTGAACAGAGGGGCCCCTTATATTTGGTGTAACCCTATCTAGTCTTCCTGAAAAACAGCCTGGTTTCCCAGAATTTGCTTTCTGAGCTGGGACTGGAAGCAGCTCGCTCTCTCTCTCTCTCTCTCTCTCTCTCTCTCTCTCTCTCTCTCTCTCTCT
>JAJPUD010000602.1:504536-523922 GCA_023553655.1 Myrmecobius fasciatus | reverse complement strand
TCTCTCTCTCTCTCTCTCTCTCTCTCTCTGTCTCTGTTTTTCTGTCTCTCTCCCTTTGTCTCTCTCTCCCTTTGTCTCTCTCTGTCTCTCTCTTTCTCTCTGTCGGTGTCTGTCTCTCTCAGTCTCTCTTCCTCTTTCTGTTTCTCTGTGTGTGTCTCTCTCTTTTTCTCTCTCTCTGTCTCTCTCTGTGTGTCTTTCTCTGTTTGTCTCTTTCTCTCAGTCTCTCTCCCTCCTTCTCTGTGTGTCTCTCTCTGTTTCTGTCTCTCTCTGTGTCTATCTCTCTCTGTCTGTCTCTCTCTCAGTCTCTCTCCCTCTCTGTGTTCTCTCTGTTTCTCTCTTTCTGTCTCTCTGTCTCTCTCTCTATTTCTCTCTCTGTCTCTCTCTCTGATTCTGTCTGTCTCTCTCTCAGTCTCTCTCCCTCCTTCTGTGTGTGTGTCTCTCTCTCTGTTTCTCTCTGTCTCTCTCTCTCTCTGACTCTCTCTGTCTGTCTCTTTCTCAGTCTCTCTCCCTCTCTGTGTGTCTCTCTCTGTTTCTCTCTGTCTCTCTATTTCTCTCTGTGTGTCTCTCTGTCTCTCTCTCTTTCTCTCTCTCTCTCTCTCTCTGTGTGTCTCTCTCTGTTTCTCTCTGTCTCTCTATTTCTCTCTCTGTGTCTCTCTGTCTCTCTCTCTCTCTGTCTCTGTCTCTGTCTCTGTCTCTCTCTCTGTGTCTCTCTCTCATACACACACATAGACACACACACACACACACACACACACACACACACCATGTTAATTCCCATCTTCCTCCCTAAAATGTCCTCTATACTTCTCTGCCATATCCTGTCTCTATTCCAAAGCTTGCATAAAGGCTCACCTAGCCCAGGAAACCTTATAACTAACCTGGCTCATTAATGTTTTATAATATGACCTTCTCTGGTAGTTTCATAGATGAATTTCCCACCTTGCCAATTTAATGTAAAATCTTGGAAAGCAGAAATTATGACTTCTACTTTTGTGTCCCCACAGCAGCAGTACATGTTGGATACAAGGAGAGTGCTTGATAATTGAATAGAGTTTAATTGGTCAAATCCCTTCCATGAAAGTAGTGATAGAGTAAATCAAGCAAGAACAGTGGTACATTTGAGACAAAGGACTTTGTATTTTCAATACACAGAGTAAGAAGGCAAAAAAAAAAAAAACCCAGAAGGAAATGAATAATCTAAGAAGCATATGTGGACAGGAAAAAATGATGATGATGATGATGATAGCTAGCATTCATATAGCTTTTTAAGGTTTACAAAGCCTTTCTAATGTTAAAACATTTGAGGAAGCTTTTCAGAAGAAACAGCAAAGAAAGCAAATGTCTAAAGAATAGAAATGAAGCAGTCACTGAATATGGCAACGACTTAAATGTGGAAAAGGAAAAAAGATTAAGCTAAGCTCTCAAAGAATGGTTAAGTGACTGTTCTGAATATGGATGAAAAGGTATGGAAAAGAATTATGTGATTTTTCATCTCAACTATATATTTCTCATTGATATTTTGCAAATATAGAACCAAAAACTGTGATTAGCAATGGAAGGTGGTAAAAAGGGTAAAACAAGGGAGAATGCCAGAGAGTTTCAAAAATCTATGGGAATCAGCAACTAAATATTTTATTTTACTGAATTCTCTGTTACCTTCACTTCTAGAAATAGAGTTGAGACTTTGTCATCCTCTTAGTTCAGGTTCCTTTTCTATTACTTCCATCCCCCATGATATTTTCAAGGAAAAATGGAACTCTGTTGATTTAAGATGATATATACACTTAAGAAGGTATGATTTCAGTAATTACACTTGGATAAACATTTTTCTCTTTAGCTATATTAAAACCTGGAGGATCAAAACATTATTTCAAATACATTTCTTCTTTATTCAAACAATTGTAGAGCAAAGAAACATTCACACTTGCATTATATCCTCCATCAAAATAAACATTCAAAAGTCCAATTAATACTGCTTCATCCTTTCAAAATTGTATTGAATTGATTTCTTTTGCTCATCATTATTTTTCACTTCTGGAATTGATTGCTTGTCCAATTATTAAAACATAATTTTCCACAAAAGTGAGCTCTTTCTTGAAGTTTGTTTATCTTTTTTATATTAGACAAAAGAAGTTTTATCATACTGACTTCTTTTCTTTGAAGTTATTTCATTCTCAGACTGCTGACTTCCAGAAGCAAATTAATAATGTCTACTGAGATCTGATCAGAGCTTCACCTAGCAATTGTTTTGACCTGGCAAATAAATAAGTAGTTAAGAGGTCTAGGTGTCACTATTTAAATGCCAGGAGTTTCCAGAAAGCTGTCCAGGCCACTGGTAAATAATGATGAAAACTCCCTACTGCCTTTAGAAGACAGACAAACAGAAAGGTCATGCCTTTCAGTGGACTACAAAGTGGAATTTAGCTTATCTGGTATGAGTGTTTCTGTTCTTTTTTAAAAGAAACATTTTTCCAGCATAGGGAGTTGGGGGGATGGGGCAGAAAGATATGAAATCTCCAAAAATATCATCCAAAATGAATTTAATTTCTTATTGATGCACATATTACATAGGCAATAATAATATGAGGCTGTTGTGGCTAAATATTCATCTTTCTCAAATTGTAGAACAATATCAGTAGGCAAGTGCATAAATTACACAGTGTTTTCATCCAGTGACAGTGATAACTGGAGAAAAGTTTGTCAAAAACATGTTGTGATCAGAGGAAAGGAAGCTGAATTTTTTTAATAATTATGTTGATGTAATGCCTAAGAATACCAATCTAGGTAGGAATTTGTTGTTATTGCTTTGTCTTATATTTTTGTATCTTTAGAACTTGTACATGAAAATTATATTGCAATTGTGTGATAGATAAATTAGGAGGTGGAGAGTATAAAGGCAAAGTGCAAAGTACAGCTTATTACACTATCTTAGTCAAAAAGAAATGAGTATCTGAATTAGAATTGTTGCCTTAAAAACAGAAAACAGTAAACTGGTCACAGAGGAAGAATCAAGAACACTGGGAAAATGACGAAAAGGATAAGTTTAAAAAAATGATTCTAGGTGGATAGGTTAGACTCAGAATGTGGACATCTTAAATGTAAGAGTCAAAATTTTGCATTTTTCATTAAATAATGGAGATTCAATGAATGTTTTGCAGTAGGAAAATAACATGATCATAAGAGGGAATGATTTAATTGTGTTCATTAGTGGTTGCTATTGTTCTTTTTCAATGCCCCTGAGTATAGTTAATCTGGTCTGGTGATTTAAACTCTACTTTGTGCTTTCATATCATAATGCCTATTGTAGACATCTTTTTTGAGGGGTTTAACCACAAAGAAAAGAAAAGATATGATAATAACAGAGATGTAAGGATCAAGTGAGAGTTGTTGTTTTTTTGTTTGTTTTTTCCAGGATTGAAGCAATAGAGAATTATAGAAAATAGAAAATAAGCTAATAGACAAAGAAAGTTTGAAAATAAATGATATAGAGATAATGCCATAAAAGCCAATATTTTGGAACAGATGGGATGAAATGAGATTGATTTTTAAGGTCAGGGTGGTTAGTCTTAGTAAGGAGAAAGGCCATCTCATAATATGAGATAGAGATGAAGGAAGAAATACTGTCAAAAGACATATGAGTAATATGAAATATGAAAGAAGAGCAAGAGAGAGCTCACAACACATAGTTTCAATTTTTTTTCCTACACAATATTAGGCAAAGGTCTCACCTGAGAAGGTAGGGGAAGGGGAGCAATGTAAGATATAGGAAGGGATGAAGAAGTAGGGAAGAGCAGCTTTGAAGAATGGGATAGTGAATGTATTAGGGAGGAATAATTGAATTACTTAGCAGCAGTGAGACCCAGTTGAAGTTATGTAGCATTAATTTGTAGTTGATCTTTGGTCAAAATTCTTGTGTGATTTTGTCCATCTTTGTTCAGTTTTACATATGTAGGAATGAAGGCAGGAAGATGGGAGTGATCCAAGGTTGAGCTCCAGCAGGGCACAATCAGTAAAATGATAAAGAAGCTAAAGGTTTATGAGAAGAAGATGGAATAAAGTTCAATTATTTCACTGAAGGATCAAGAAGAGAAGATAGTGGTTAATATAGAAAATGTTTAGCCCCGAGAACCACAGTTTAGGACGTACACTGGCAAGATGAACCTAACCCCAGGAGGATAACCAGGATGATGCTTCCTTGAATCAGTGACATGTGAAAATAAATTGAAGGAATTGGGATGCTCAGTATCAAGTAGAAGACATTCATGGGTTAGTAATTTCCACTTCAAATATTTCAAGGTCAATTTTGTGGAAGAGGAGATTAGAATTATTGTTTGGCTCCAGTCTGCAGAACCAGGAATAATGGGTGATAATTGCACAAAGCGACAAATCTAGTCTTGATGCTAGTGTAGAGCTAAAGAGGAGGAAACCCTGTATTTTCTTTCTCTTGGCACAAGTGACTCTTTTTAAACTAGGATCCATTTCAGTGTAAATTGAGCGAGCTATGTTCACATCCCTGTTTGAGTTTATTCCTTCCCCAATTGCTTAGAAGGCTACATTTTACCATTATGCTCTTATTTATTAAACTTCTTTTGAAAGATTACATATAAGTATTAAAATTTTATGGTGATGACCTTAAGTTTTTTAGGCGGATTGGACTATGAGCAAACCTAAATACCAGGAAGTGAACGCTGGAAAATGGTGTCTGTCAAGTCATGTAAAGGAAAAGACAGGGCCCATTTATCTCTGCCCCCACATCAGGAAAAACTTCCTAGTAATTAAAGCTGTTCTAAATTGGAATGAGCTGCTCAAGAAGGGCACCCTCTCACTAAAGGTATTCATGACAAGCCTAGAGAATCAGGAATGTTACAACAGGGACTACTTTCCCATATGGATTGAATGAAATAGCATGGGTTTCTTTTCAGTTCTCAAGTTCTACAATTCTACTGCAAAAGTGGCTTCTGACTTCTCAAAATTTATCTTCCAGTACTTCTATCTATCCAATTGAATTGGTTTTAATATCAACAATTTTTTAAATCAATAGAAATATTTCCCTAAAATAAATTAATATGAAAAGGATGGCTGAACCCTTTTCAGGGCAGGGACCCCTTTGGTGTCCACCTGTTACCCAACTCTCACTTGTGGTTCCAAGTAGCTATAGCATGTGCAGTGGCCAAGCTAAACCAGGTTGAGAGTAACCAACAAACCTCAAGCCCATAGGACAGTTAAGGGAAAGTCTACTAGCATGTGAAGATTTCTCCTGGAGAATTGAGTGAATGCAAACAATTTGTTCCAGGGGCCACAAAGACAACTGAAGTGGGCATTGTAGCGTATTAGAGCTTGATCAGATACTGAAGATGCCAGATGTCATCTTGTTTTTATCTTGCCACTAGACTTAAATAGCTTAAAGAGAGAGACAGACAGAGACAGAGATAGAGACAGAGAAAGACTGATGACTTTGTGCAATCCAACTTCATTTAAATTCAATTCATTCATAAGTTAAAATATCACTCTGTAATGTCATTGGTCTTTGAAAACAAAAAATAAATAACAATTGTTGTTGTTAACTTGATAGAAAAGTGACCAATCTTTCAGCTTGCTTGAGCTCCAAGTTTGTTTTCAGTCCAAGGCTCTAACAAAGGCATTCATCCAATTTGCTAAGCAAAGGTCATTCAGTGGCAGGGATTATGAACTATTAAAGGGTTTACAAGGAAGTAAAGATAATCACCAAAATCTACTGTGCTTATTCAAATCCGATATCCTGTTAATGATCTTCCCTTGTTATAAAGTTGTTGTTTTTTATCTAAGTAGATCCTCAAGCTTTGCTAAAAAATAAATGAACTCTTCTATGTATCTATATTGCTAGCAATTCAATACTTTTTTAATGATCAACTGCAAATGCCCAAGAGTGATTTTTGTTGTTGTAAGAATCCTTTATCTGATCCATAAATGCCTAAAAAAAAATCTGTCTCAAAAAATAGGTCAACTGGCTCCTCTCAACAAATGAGATGATTCAGGCCAGTTCCAATGATCTTGTGATGAAGAGATCCATCTACTTCCGAAGAGAGGATTAGGCACTGAGTGTAGATCACAACATTGCATTTTCATTCCTTTTGTTGTTGTTTGCTTGAATTTGATTTTGTTTCTTATTTTTTCCTTTTTGATCTTATTTTTCTTGTGCAGCAAGATAATCATATAAATATGTATGCCTATATTGAATTTACATATATATTTTTACCATGTTTAACATATATTGGATTACTTGCCATCTAGGGGAGGGGTTGGGGAAAAAGGAGAAAGATTGGAATCCAAGGTTTTGCAAGGGTCAAAGTTAAAAAATTATCCTTGCATATGTTTTGAAAATTAAAAGCTTCAATAAAAAAGGGAAAAAAATTAAAATAAAATAAAAAATAAAAAAACAGGTCAAGATGGAGCTGTCCAGTTTCTTCAACATACACACACACACACACACACATAATCTCACCCTGACTCTCCCAATTACCTTAACTCTATAATGTATCTAATTCTGGTTCATCCCAAGAAGGATTATGTCCTTGTACTGCACTGTATCAAATGGCATATTGTATAAATTATGCAAATAAATAATATCAAATAAATATGAAAAGTAGAATGTGGAACTTTAATTAGTCAGACTACCTATAGTGCCTTAGTTTACTGGATGGCTACCAACAATTTGCTTGAGTTATTTGTGTATTGACCCAGCTTCTGTTAATCTATCAACTGCATTATAAAAGGTGCCACATTAAGGGCTAAGGTCCCAAAAACTCTTTTAAAGTCTGACATCAGCTTGAGGAGCTTAAGTGTTTATACTTAGTGGGAGTTTATTTCATATATATATATAATGTGTATGTGTATGTAAAGGTAAATCAGATTATAAAAGGAATTCTACCCCAAATATCTACCTAATGCTGTTCATGACATATATACTGGATATTTAAACATAATGGAGAACTAAAAATTGTTCAGAGTGCTGATGGTGCAAATCCCCACATGGAAGAGGCTGAAAATCTGCATCCAGGAGAATAATGATGTGTAATGTGAGTGCTCTGGACAGACTTTAGAACATCTATGGAACTTGTTAAGGTCTACCGATCCACTTGTTTAATTAACATGGTAGCCAGAATTGGAATATCCCTTCAGAGGGTACTACCTGACAAGAGCCTTGGCCATTCTTCTCAGTGGTTCTCTCTTAATGAATCTTTGCTCTTTGACTATGTCCCTGCTGGCATGTAGTGATAAATAATGCTATAAAGGTAAGAGGCCTTGGACCATCTCTTTCTAAGGCTAAATGACACTAGAAAAATAGGCCTCTATTGGTGAGTGCATTCATTTCCATGTGTTCAACTTTCATCTCTATGCAAATAATTTGTATATATACATATATTTGTATATGTTTATGTATATATATATGCATATGTATATATACATACTTACATACATATATATATATAATTATGTCTTGACTTCATCTCTTTCCTGAGCTCCAACCCCATATTTCCAAAAGCCTGATGAACATATACTCTTGAATATCTCAAGATCATCTCAAATTCAACATCTAAAAAAATTCATCCTTATTTGTAAACTCACCCTCCTACTAATTTCCCTTTGGAAGACCACCACCATATTTCTAGTCACTCAGATTCACAACTTGACAGTGAGTCATCCTCAATTCTTCAATCTAACTCAGACTTCCACCTCCAATCAGCTGTCAAATCTTTTCTATGCTACTTCCACAATATCTTTTATATTCTTCCTTTTTTTGGTTTACATGGCTACTACTCTAACTCATACCTTCATCACCACCAATATGCACTATTAGAAAAATCTCCTAATTGGTACCCTTGCTTCTAGATTCTCTTTTCTCCAATCCCCACAATGTTGCCAAACATATATTCCTAAAGTAAATATCTAACCCTGTCATTCCACTACTCAAGAAGTTTCAGTGGCTACTGCTTCTGAAATAAAATGTGATTATTTTGTTTGACATGGCAAAATCCAGCTTTGATTTATTTTTCCAGGCTAATTGGACATCGATCCTCTTGATGCACAATACATTTCAACCAAACTGACTTACCCCTGAGATCTTATCTTTCACTTACATGACATTGCACAGGTCTCATGCCTAGAAGACTCTCAAAGTTCAAGGATGTCTCTTAGAAGCTTCCTTCAAGGCTCAGCTTAATCACTACCTCTTAAAGGGCATTTTTAGACTCCTCACTTCCTCCAATGTTAGTGCTTTGCTACATAAAATTATTACTAACAACAATAATAATTACTATTATTACTATGTGCTTACCGATGAACATATTCTACCCCCCCAGGAGAATAATAATTCCTTTTGTATCATTTTTGTACTTGCATTACTAGTGTATAATCCATATAAGCACTTACTAATGGCTTCTTGACTGATTGGTCAATAATTAGCATTCCACAGCTGCTGTGTGAGCTCTAACTGAATAAGAAACCTTTCCATACAATTTCATCACAGCAATCTACATCATGCTATGTAGAGCCTCAACCACCATGAGTCCTTAAGGGGGAATCTCTGGTTTGTTAATACTTATTACATTGTCTAACTTACCTAAAACATTAGAGGGTATTAGATGGAAAATTGCAACTCTGAAATAGATATACAATTAGTTTGATTCATATAAAATGATCACCAAGAGATCAGGAAGTCAATAGATAGGATAGTAACAAGAGGGGGGAATAAAATTTGGAACTCAAAACTTAAAAAAAAGTCAAACATTGTTTTAGCATTTAATTGGGAAAATTGTAATATATATATATATATATATATATACATGTCCATATGTGTAGATACGTTCACACACAGGTAGAATGTAATCAGAACTTTAGTTGGAATCCTACCTTGGATATTTAGTAGCTTTGTGACTTTAGAAAAGTCACTAACATTTTTCTCCTTATTTTCTTCATCTTCAAAACTAAAATAATGAAAAGTATTCCCAGGGTTGACCTTAGGATCAAATAAAATTACATATATGGTAATTTGCAAACCTTAAAGTACTAAACAAATGTGAGCTATTTATTCATTATTATTGTATTATTTGTGTGTTAATATAGTTTAATACATTACATATTGTTAATGTATTAATAATAATATATTTACTTCTAATACATACATTTTACATTAGTTTAGCAGAATCTTTACTCACAATATCTCATGGTTGGAAGTGATCTCAGAAGCCATTATTTATTTATTTATTTTTCTGGGGCAATTGGGGTTAAGTGACTTGCTCAGGGTCACACAGCTAGGAAGTGTTTCTTGTCTGAGACCAGATTGAACTCAGGTCCTCCTGACTTCAGTCAGGGCTGGTACTCTATCCACTGCACCACCTAGTTGCCCCTCAGAAGCTATTTAGTCCAACCTATACCTCAACTAAAATATTCTATATAACATAATATTGATAGGAATCTAATGACATTCACAAAGCAAATAAGCATTTGTTGATCCAAAGATAAAAAAAAAATTGACCCAGAAGGGAATAATTATAATGAAAAGGAACTGTTAGTGATGAAGAAGACCTAGAAAAATCTCTTTAGAAGAGAGAGTTTCAACTACTAAGGCTTGAAGTAAAACAGAAGCCAAGAGGCAGAAGTGAATAAGAAGATCATTTCATGCATAGGGAATAAACACTGAAAAGGCACAGAATTAGAGATGGAGTGTCATCTGTAAGAAAGAGCAAGAAGGCCAGTGTCCTGGATTATAGAGTATATAGAGGGAGTAGGGGAAATGTAGGAAGAATGGAAATGTAGGAAGGAACCAGATTGTGCCCGGTATCATCAATCCATGTTGAGGTAAGCCTAGTAAATTTGCTCACACAGATGTATTCCCTCCCCAATTCAGATGATGTATAATTATCCTATAACTATTTCCTGTCATCTTTCTGTGTAGTGATGAAAAAGCCTTTTAATCAGCTGCTAAGCTAGAACTGAATATTCATCTAAGAAGTACTAACAGCCAAAATCTCTATCTTTTCCCTAGTGGCTTTTAAATGAAGAGAAAGAAGAAATACTTTAAGCCTATTGGTGGCGGGAAGAAGAGGAGAGAATAAGCGCAAAAGAAGTGTCAGTTGTTTACTACCTGCCACCAGATGTCTTCTCTTCCCATTTAACCCTCATATATCAATTTCACTCCCTATTGGATATTTTTTCTACATCTTAGACAGTTGAATATCAGAAGAGGAAAAGATTGTGTTCAAAAGAATAAGAAACAGTGAGGAAAAACTAAGTAAAAAAAAAATCCAAGAAAAACAAGATTATAAAAATGTTAACCAATTAGAAAAGGAGATACAGTCTCAAAGATGAAAATAACTCTGAAAATTAGAATTGCACAAGAGGAAGTCAGAGAAGAATCAAAAAATAACAAAACAAAATATGAAAAATGAAAAAAATAGAATAGAATGTGAAACATCTTATACAAAAAAAGCAACAGATCTGGAAAACAGATCAAGAAGAGGAAATATAAAAATGATTGGACTACCTGAAAACTGTGACAAAAAAGCATGATACAATAATGCAAGAAATAATCCAGTAAAATTGTCCTAGATTGATAGAATATGTGGGGAAAGTAGAAATAGAAAAAAAGTCCATCAATCACTACCTCAATGAGATACTTTGTGGAAAACACATAGGAATATTATTGCCAAATTTTGAAACCCCAGATGAAACAGAAAATTTTGCAAGAAACAAGAAAAAAACAATAGAAATATATTGGAGCTACAATTAGAATTGTACAGGATTTAGCAGCCGCCACAATAAAAGGCCACAGGTCCTGAAATTACACTTACTGATGATCAAAAGAACTAGGCCTGCAGCCAAAAATACCATATCCAGCAAAATTATCTATAATATTGAATGGGAAAAAAAAATGGACATTCAACAAACTTGCAGGCTTTCAGGATTTTCTATCAACCAAACCCGAACTTAATAGAAAATGTAACATATGAGACAATATCAAAGATCACTTTCAAGGAACTAAACATAGACAAATAGTTTATGTTTTTGTTTTGTTTTTTTCATACATGAGGAAATGTATACCATATGTTTAAGATTGATATCAGCAGTACAGTAGCTCAAAAAAAAAGATTGGGGTAGATTTAAGATAAAAATGGTAATCATATTGTATAAATTAGGTGCAGAGGAAGATAGACACAGAAGCATTAGAGAGAAGAGGAGGGCTTGTAGATCTGAAAACCTACTCACATTGGGAATGGGTTAAATAGCAATTCTACATATAGACCATGAAGAGTATAGCAAGCTCCAAAATCTATAAAGAAATAATGGAGAATGAAAGGGCAAACAGAGAAAAAAAGGGTGAGGAAAGAAGATAAGGGAAGGATCCATGGTGGAGGGGAGATTAAGTAATAAAAATGTATGTTAAGAGCAGAATTGCAGAGTCAACAGGCACAGAAAAGATATGTGTATGTGTGTGTGGCCAGGGGCAGTATGTTTGTGTATATGTATGTATATATCTGCATAAGTTTATGTATACTTTCTTAATTAGAGCCTGCTTGGGAGTGGGAGGGGATAAAAGCAGGGGGGAAGAATAAAGTAAAAAAGGTACAGAGTAGAGAACAAAAAAACAACCTACAAGAAAATAAAGATTGACATGAATACAATTTCTTCTACTAATATATATGTACTTTCTTGAACTGGTAATTTGTTGTTATATAACCTCAATTATATCTTTTATTATACACATCATTGCTGGTACAGACTCCAGTCCACTTATAGCCATTTCTTTGGGCTTATATGTCACTTGGATTCTATTATAACTATAATTCTATAATTGACAAGCAAGTAAGATGTTTAAAATCATAATAAACAATTCTAAATTTTTCAATTGCAAAAATCATATTTCTTAAGATAGAGTTTTTAAATTACTTCAAAAATTTTCACTGCGTGATTTGTGCACTGGCAAAATGTTTGAAAGCCAGCACGAGAAACAAAACTCTCTTCCAAGGCCTTAAGACAGACTCCAGTCAAACATTACTTGTGTCAGGACAAGACAAGAACATGTGAATATTTGTGTTCCAGTTGTCTCTATTATTGGCCAAAGCAACTCAGAATGAATGGCATTTACAATAAACAACATATTTTGTGTATGTAAATGCAGTGCTTACATCAGTTAATCAAATAAGTATTCATTGATCACTTAGAATATGCCAGAACTCAGCTATGTGCTATGGGGTATACAAGGAAAATATAAGATATCAATTTTGATTTTAAATAGTTTAAAGTATAAGGTACATGGAATTTCTGAACAAGAAACTGCAGAATAAAGGGCATATTATGAAGTGGCAAAATGTGGCATTGAAAGTAAATGCTATAGAATTTCATAGAAAGCTAATTTAGCCATCTTCATTCAGCAGCATGTATGTAGGAACAAAGGTGACAAAATGGAGTAACCGAACGTTGAATTTTGGCAAGTTGTAATCAGCAATATTATAAAAGGGCTAGAAATTCAATAAAGGAAGATTGTTTGGAGTTCAATTGGTTCACTAAGGGATGAAGGTGAGAAAAAGAGGAGAGAATGGCTAATGCAAAGGAAATGACCTGGGAGAGAATTGAAGGGTCAAGGAATTAGAAATCATAGTATGGATGAAGAATAGGGTTTTCTAAGAGAAAGCAGGGAAAGTGGTAAAAAGTCAATAGGATATGGTCAGATAAGAGGATTTTAAAATTCTTGAACATAGAAATGGCAGTTTTTTTAGTGATGATAATATCAAGAGTATGACCATCTTTGTTTGTGGCCAAGATAAGGTAGAGAGAGACATGTCATGAGAAGCATTGGAAAACTGGGTAAATGTATATCACAGACTTCTAACATCAGGCCAGGAGTTGGGAAGGAAAGGAAAATTCTGCGCCAGTTACTTAAACTCATTGAGAAAGGAAGAGGAATAATCTGGGGGTCTCTAGACAACAACTACCAGGGTTTTGATTAGGTAGTCAATATGAATAGCCAGAACCTCAAAGGAAGAAAGGTTCCTGAGTGATGGAAGTAGAGGGAAATCCTAGAAGTGATAATGGGGATCATGGACCATTCTACATCGTTCTTCTTCAGCTATTGAGCTGAGAAAAATGAGTGAAAATGTAGCCAATACTGGGAAGTGCAGTCATGGAGATGTGTTATCTTGGGGAATCCAGGTTTCAGGAATAGCTAGTAAATGGAAGTGGAAAAGGGAAAAGATTAGCATGAAGGACTGTTTGATGTCCATAGAACAGATGTTCCACAGGGGACAGGTAGATGGGATGGATGATGTTAGGTTGAAAATTTTGAGTGGGAAAATTGAGGAGGATGAGAACAAAGAATGAAATAGGAAATGGGGTTTGGGAGATGATCTGCAGGGATTCCGAATCACTAGGATGTGGAGGGCATAACCAAGTTAAGAATATGCATTGCTGAATGGAGAGCACTATTGTTTCTAACGGAGGCTAGAGATTATGCTGGAGGAAAGTGTAGCATGAGATGAGAGGGACATAATCAGATGGTCAAATGGGACACCCTTCTTCACTATTTCTCTTCCTCTGAAAGTGGAAGCTTACTTAGGTAGGAAAAAGGTATAGTAGGAGATGGAGATTGAAAATATATAGCAAAAGAAAGAATTTCCATTCTCCAACAACTTTCCTCTTACTGTTCCTGCAACAGGAGAGTGAAGTTCGGAAGTAAAAAAGTAGATTTTTCCTCTTTTTACTAGATGTTCTCCACATCCCATTTGAAAGAATAAGCTGACAGGAAGAAGTAGAAATTACCTTGTATTAGCAGATATTAAATTTATTGATTTGGGAAAGGGAGAAGATATTAGGAGCTGATCAAAGATCTCTGCCCCTTGTCTTCTTCCTTCAGGGAACACACTATGCTTAATAGGAAACAAAAGAAGTAATGCTTATGGTTCCAGGAAGTCTTGACCCCTCTTCTCATAGTGTTAGCCCCTACTACAGTGCTGTACTTATCTGTAAAAAATGCTATATCCCCCGAGTAGTACTTTGCCAATTTTTAAAAAATATTTTTGCATCAATATTTATTTATGATATTGCTATATAATTTTCTTTCTTTGCTCTATACTTCCCTCATAAAGAAAGAATTTTATTAAATTCATATTTGTCAGACCAATTAGAAAGCTATTGAAAAAATTGCAAGACTCTGACATAATGTGGTGATCTTATGTATGCATAGAGAAATGAGGCTGAACTAAAGGAATGTGGAGATAGAATCAACAAGGCTTAGGAACTGATATGTGTATATTTGAAGTGAGATTTAGAAAGCAAAAATGACATTGAGGGTGCAAACATGGATGGTAGCCCTCAATAATCCTAGTTCTATTGTAATACTCATTTCATAAGTGAGAAAAGTGAAGCTGGAAGAGATCTAGTGACTTTCTCAGATTCTGAACCAATTATCTGAAGCTGGATTTTAATTCAGATCTTCCTGATTTCAGGTGCAGCCTTCTATCCACTATGTCACCTAACTGCCTCATGTTGACCTGTTGAGTCTGAGATCCCTCTAGGACAGTAATGTCAAACTGAAATAGAAACAAGGTCACTAAACCATACTTAAAGTTATCTGCAAGCCTCCTATTTATTTATCAAAACAAACTATTAATATTATCTATGTTCTATTTTTTTTTAAAATATTGTTGGATATTTCCCAACCATTTGAATCTGGTTTGGACACACTCAGAAGTGCTTTGGATTGTGTCATGGTCAACATATGTTTGATACTTCTGCTCTAGGTCATTTAATTCAAAATGTCCCAAAGGAATTAATGTTGGATTGGGACTCAGAAGAGAAGCTAATCTTCCAAAGATGAGAGGATGAGGTCCCCATAAAGAGATAGAGAGTGAAGGGAAGAGTACCCTATAGTGCAAACAAAGCACCCACTAAGTGTTCTCTTCTCTTGGAATAACATTCCTATATCTTATTTCAATGACAATTTCCAACCATCTTAACATGCTGGTGACTTCCTTATAATATGTCCATATTCTTCTTCAAATATGGAGCATAGAATTGAACATGTTCCTCCAATGAAATCTGAAATCAGAGCAAAGTACAGTAGCAGCACCTCTCTCATTTTGTGCATTGTCTCCTTAATATAATCTAAGATCATATTAGATTTATTGGCTACTATAGTAGCCAATTGAGGGATAAAATGCAGAAAGTCAGAAACCTCAAACACATATTTTATATATCATAGCATGATAAAACGGATAATAAAAAGAAATATGAGCAAATATACAGAGCTAAATGGAGACTACAAAATACATGCTACATATTGATCAACTCAAAGACTAAATCTGAGTAACAATGAGAAATTACATTAAACATAATAATAATGATAATTCATCCATTGTTTTCTATGCATCTAAATTATCTCAAGCTTAGATCCCTAAACATTAGCAGTAATGAAAGAAAAAGAGGATTAATGATAAAATATGATTAACCCCCCAAACTGACAAATACACAAAAAAGATATTTTGAAAATTAAAAATGACATAAATAAAACTGAATTTTTTAATGAACAGGTTAACAAAGCAATGAACAATTTTTAAGAGATCAACAAAAATAGGTAAATAATTAGCTGATATAATCATAAGAGATAAAAGAAAATCAAACAACCAGAATTAAAAATCAAAAGATAAAAATAGAATGAATAAATTGAAAATAAATCTCTTCCAAAAAGATTATATTCAGATATATGAATTTAACTTTGTATATGTATATCCATTCACCTATACATGCATGCACTTCTTCAATAAGTTTTTAAGTGCTTATATTGTGTCAAGTACTATGTAGGAAAAGGGGAATTCAAGGGCAAAATCAAATTGTCCCTGCCTTCAAGAACCTTACAGTTTATTGAAGAAAATGACATATGCACAAATAAGTGTATGCATGTGTGTGCATATATATGTATACATTTGTATAGGTGTTAATATGTATATTTATAATAATGAATGAGGGAATGAGTGGAGGAAGTAGGGAATGAGAAAAGAAGGAAGGGAGAGAAGGAACATTTATATCTACTCCTTCAAGAGTTTTACAAGTATTATTTCATTTGATCATCACAACAACCCTGAGAGGTAGAGTATTAGTATCTTAACTGAAACAGACAGTTTCAGTGATTTGTCTACCTAATTTGTACATAGCTAGTAAGTTAAGGCAAGATTTTAACTCAAGTCTTCATGATTCTAGGCCCATTGATTTATCCACTATGCAATGGAGTCTTTCAAAATATTTCATTTTCAATGTTCTGCTTTCCTTAGAATGCATATACTTTTAAAAATGTATTTTTCCAGAAAAGAACTATAAGACTAAGATGAAAATAATAAATTGGTGACTGAACTACAAGAGGAAGCATTAAAAGAAGGCTCCCTGCATTTAGAACTTTGAAGTGCTACTCCCTTTGAAAAAGTTTGAGGAAATTGTTACCACATGCTCATCTCATAGCCTTCTCTCTTGATCAGCATTCACTCCTTCCATCCACATCCTCTGTTTTTTTTCTTTTCTCTTCCATTACATCCTAGGAATTCTTTTATTATTTCTCCATCTTATCCCCATTCTTTTCAAGTTTATACATACATATGTATGCATGTATGTGGGTATATGTATATAAATAAACATAGATGCTTTTTCACCCCTCTGGATTTTTTGTTGTAAAGTGGGAAAAAATACTGCATTGAGTTCAGAAAATCCAGATTCTGAGTTTCAGGTTCTTCGTCTATAAAACAACAAAAACAATGAAAATTATATAGCCCTATACAGTTTGTGAAGAACTTAAAATATTCCCTCATTTTATCTTCATAACAACCTTGAATAACCTTAAATAGGTTATTATTATTATCTCCATTTCACAGTTGAGAGAACTTGGACAGACAGATTAAGTGATCTCCTCAGGGTCATATAGCTAATAAGTATCTGAGGCTAGATTTGAAGTCGTCTTCTTGACTCCAGGTTTAAAACTAGTGTACTGAAAATATAATTGAGTGAGCAGTCATGATTTAAGGCAAATCCTCTTCATCAACTCAAACAGCAACACACACACATATGAAAAGGACAAAAAAAAAGGAGGAAAGAAATTGGAAAAAAAAGGAAAAGGAAAAGGAAAATCATACAGGAAAACCAGAAAAGACTACTCAAATGAATAAGCAAACCAAAAAAATAATAATAATACAACAAAAAAGTTTTATGCGATATAGGATTGTGAGAAGAAATCTCCAAGAAAAGGGATGTTTACTACAGCACCACCAAAAAAACCCACGTTGACTAAAAAGAAGAAAATGCATCCAAATGGAATAAAATTAGGTCTGCTAAATAGTTCAAAAAAAGAGAATTAATGGTTTGGAATGGAAGGTAAAGAATTTAATAAATCTGTAGGTAATGAAAAGATAAGAGAAAAATCAAATGAAAGAATGCAATAATGAATAAAATGTTAAAACAGACAGAAAATACAACTAGAAGATGACCTTCCTGTACCAAAGCTATTGACCTTGTGCACAGAATGTAGCAAGACCACTTGGACAGAAAGAGGAAATAGATGAGTAGTTGAGGAAACATATTATGAGTCTGGCACAGAGTAATGTTGTACTGATGCTGGGGGACTTCAATTATATAGACATCTGCTGTAGCTCTCTCTCTCTCTGCCAAGAGCAGAGCAGCTAATAACTTCTTAATTCACCTTAATGATCATTTCATCCTTCAAAAGGTGAATGAACCAATAAGAGAAAATTATATTTTGGATCTATTTCTCACTACAGGGTGGAATGTTATCAGGAATGGAAATGATGGAACTTTTAGTAAGGAAAGGGAGTTAAGCCCCATCTTGAAGAATTTGTGATAAAGAAAGAACTAATCCAGGGATAATGTGACATACAACTTAATCCTGGGAAGATCAGATTTGAAAGGATTTATAAGGAGAATGGGAAGAATTTTTGATTGGCAGCAAGAAAATAAGAGCCAAAAATGAAAAATAACTTGCTCCTTACAATGCAGGTGTTCTCTCTACTCTTTCCAGTGTCCAGCCATCATATTGACTGATCTTCATCCACACTACTCCATTTTCCATATCTGTTCCTTGAATTAACTGGGCCCAAACATAATTAAATGGTCTCCATCCATTCTTACACCTACTAAAAAGTTTTTTAAATTTTCTTTTTAATTTAATGGATCATTTTAGCAAGTAAGGAGCAGCTAAATGGTGGAGTGAATAGTGTAGCAGGTCTGGATTCAGGAAGATTCATCTTCATGAGTTCAAATTTAGTCTCAGATATTTACAACTGTGTGACCCTGAGTGTCTTAATCCTGTTTGCTTCATTTTAATCAGCTCTAAAATGAGTTAGAGAAGGAAATGTCAAATCACTTGAACACCAAGAAAATCTCAAATGGAATTATAAAGACTAAAAAGTAACTGAACAATTAAAAAAAATAAGCCTTGATAATGGAAGTAAATTCTAAAATTTAGTTTCAGTTTAGTGAAATGTCAAATTTTAGTTATTAGTTAATAATAATAATAATAGCATTTATATAATGCTTTAAAGTTTTCTAAACACTTTACAAATATATTCTCACTTTATCTTTATCACAACCCTGGGAGATAAATGTGATTATCATCCATATTTTATAGATAAGAAAACAGAACAAGACAGAGTTTAATGCTTCACTCAACATCACAAAGCAAGTAAAAATCTAAAGGTAGGTTTGAATTTAGGCTTTATTCACTCCAGATCCATTGTTCTATGTATTGCTCACCTTGACCCCCTTAAATCTATCCTTGGATCTAGCCCAGAATAAGAAACTTTGGTCTCCTGGAATTACTGGTTTTATTCAAAACTTAATTTAGATAACATCATCTGTCTAAGGTCCTTCCTAGTTCTCCTCCCTTTCAACAACTCCCTCAACTATCTTTCTCTCCAACGTTACCATGTGTTTGATTTTTATATATTTAAATATATCAATATATGTTCCTGCTAAGTCTTCTGTTAAAGACAAGTATTTTGAGGCAGGGATTGTCTTTTGTCTTTATATGCACAGTACTTGAACAGTATCAGCAAATAATAAGTACTTAATTAATGCTCATTGAACTATTTATTCCATTGAATTCATTTACACAAGGGAAATGAGTTCAGGAGAAATAAGGAAATAACAAGAATTAAAATCTGAAGGTACAAAGGGAAATTATTTTGATATAGAGGAAAAATAGGAGCTTTTTCAATACACCATCTACATCAAGAATTTACCAACACAATTTAATATATATATATATACATACACACACACACACATATATATATATATATAGAGAGAGAGAGAGAGAGAGAGAGAGAGAGAGAGAGAGAGAGAGAGAGAGAGAGA
>JAJPUD010000602.1:448931-503860 GCA_023553655.1 Myrmecobius fasciatus | reverse complement strand
CAAGAAAGAAAAAGCAAAGGAAGGAAGGAAAGAGAGAAAGAGAGAGAAAGGAAGAAAGAAAAGAAAAATAAAAGAAAGAAAGAAAGAAAAAAGAAAGATGAAGGAAGGAAGAAGAGAAGAAGGAAGGAAGGAAGGAAGGAAGGAAGGAAGGAAGGAAGGAAGGAAGGAAGGAAGGAAGGAAGGAAGGAAGGAGGGAATACAGGGAGGAAAGGAGGGAGTGGGAGGGAGGAAGAAAGGAGAGAGGAAGGAGTGGGGAAGAAGGAAGGGAGGAAGGAAGGAAGAGAGAGAGGCAGGGAGGAAAGGAGGGAGAGAAAGAGGAAGAGAGGAAAAGAAAGAGATGAAGTGAGGGAAGAAAAGGGAAGAGAAGGGAAGAGAAGGGATAATAAAACATACTGAGCCATAAGAAATTATGAATATAAAAATTTAGAGAAACAGAATTATATAAGCTCATTAAAGCAAAGAAAACATAACATCTATGTGTGTGTGTAAGTATATGTGTGTGTGTGTATTATAGAAGATAGGTAGATAGATACACAGACACAGACAGACAGACAGATAGATGATGGATGTATAGGCTATGATCACAAAAATGTTATGTTCAACAACAAAACCAAGATTAGTAAAATTAAATCAATAACTTTTTTCATCTCTATTAATTAAAAGTAAATCATAAAAGTAGAAAGTGATATGTACTTACAGTCAAAATTATTCCATTTGGAAATTTTGACACTAAGTGTTATAGAAAAATTCTGAGTATATGTTTTTTATTGGAAAATGGCCAATATAAGCACAGACATATTTACACACGAATAAACTCATATTTATCTGAGTATATAGATTCATACAGAGATATGAGTCTATGTCTATATGTATACATAAAAACATACATACATACATACATACAAAGAAAAAGAGAATGCACACTATTCCAGCATTGGGGAATTACTTAATAAAATACAATGCTTTTGCAAACTATTTGAATATTTGAAATGAGCTCATTTTCATGACTTACTCCAACAGTACTTCACCCTTTTAATGCAATCTAGAAGAATGAAAATAAAATCTTAATATTCCATAAATTACATGTATAAATAAAGTCAAAGAAGAGAATTATCATGAACATTGTTAATTCACTATCTGGAAGGAACTTGGCATAATAGAAAGCAGAGTAGATCAAGAATAAAGAGAACTAGATTCTAGTCCCAAATCTGCTAATAATTTGCTCAAACTGGAACTTGGGCAAAAGCATTTGAACCTCAGTTTTCTTATCTATAAAATGAGGGCATTAAATGAAATAGATAATCTTTTCTAATTTAGAAAGTTGTATGGCTTTCTAACTTGTTTTGTTCCAAGGTACCTTCCATACTTATTACTAAAATAAACTTTTGATGTGGTCTCTCATAGCACTCTCACCCTGAACTCATAAATAATACTTAACACCATGGCAGGTGCCACTTTACAGCACACAAGTACTTTGTCTCATTATATCCAGGTATATATATATTGTTCTACCCATCATAATGACTTCTGAAGGAAAGTATAGGATAGATAACTCTGACAAAATCAAGGAAGGCAGCCAAAACTCGATGGATATTATTTTTCTTATTCAGCATTTTGGCATAAAAACATAAGTTTTAGTACAATAGCCATTGTGTCCTTCACGTCAGCCATGGCCTTTAGTCTTATTTTCAGTGAAAATGTATGCTTTGGGACTCTTTCTTTGTCACTTGTTCAGATTCCCTTATATACCTCATCAATTCAACCCAAAGCTCTAGCCATTACAAATACACTTTGCTGAGGGAAAACTCATAAATCCATTCCAGGTTCCATGGCTTTCTCATAAATTGCTCCAACCATATATTTGTATGGACATTTTCAATTGAATTTTAATGGAAAAACAGAATTTAGAGTGATGGTCTCCTTTTGGCCATCAAAGAGGTATTATTCGGCAAGCAACATCTATTCCACTTGTGGTTACAGATTTAGACACATGCACCTTATCTGCTCATTCCATGCAATTCTGAAATACAGTTAATTCTTCAAATGTAGTGCATTTAAATTTGTTCCATTTTAATGCAAGAAGGTTGGGGTTTTTTTAAGCTTTTAATTATTTTTAACTTAGGCTATAGCAAAAGGAATGCTTAGAGAAGAATCTCTAAAAGAAAACACAAGGCTCCCAGTTCCTTCCTAAATTTTTAGGTGGCAGACATCATCACTATCTACTGATATTTATTAAGCTTCCAACTGCCCATGAAGCTACGAAGAATACTGGACAAAAAAATGGAATCAGTACCTTCTGAGTAAGGATTTTTAATCAAAGAAAAAAATCAAAGTCCTTGATAAATTTATAAAAGAATAGACACAACAATACAACACAAACACAACAAAACTAGGAATTAAATGAAAAGCCAATATCTATTTGCTTTGTGAATTTATTTTTAGAATGTGGAAAATGAGTGGTGAACTGAACTTGTGAAGTGAGATTGTCATTCCATTCCATGTAGATATCTTGAGATGACTCAGTAGTTCAGAAGTCCTAAGAATTAGAAGAGGGTGATGATACAATATTAAATCCATTTGGACTTATTGAATATCTACACTCATCATTTATGACTTCTAAATAAAAATAATAATAATAATAATTCCTTTTATCCAGTGATGGGAGATTTGTGTATGTCATTTACATATGCATATTTGTAAGTATAAATGTATGTAACATGCATGTATATAGATAAATAGATGATGGATAAATGAAGGGGAGACTAAGAAAGAGAAAATATTTACTAATTATTTATTGTATACCAGGTATAGACAATCCCAGAGAAAGAAATGGTATCTTTATTGTATCCTATATTCCAAACCTCCTCTTTTTCATGCCTTCCACATTTCCTTTACCCTTCCCCAATTCAGTTTTCTCTTACTTTGCTGAAAAAAATTAAAACCATTTGAGATAAACTTACTCTTCTTTCTTTCTCTTCATATGAAACTCTCTTGATAACATATCTCCTCTTTTTGTCCAGTATCTGACAGTGAAATTACCCTTCTTTTTAAGGACAATTTCTCTTCATGTGAGCTTGTTCCTATACCCCCATCTTTCTCAGATTATTCTATCCTCAATTATATCAAACTTCAGTCACTTCATATTTACTGTTTCTTCCCTTTAACATGACTAAGTCTCCTTAGCCTTAAAAAATAATTTTTTTTCAGTGTGGGAAGAGAAGGAGATGGGAGGGAAAAAGAAATTATGAATGGGGTCCCATTATTACATGAAGAATGAAAATCAAAAGGAATCTCAAACAAGCAAGAAAGCTTTGAAAGTTCTATGTTGAATTTATTTTATACTTTGAAAAAAAAGCAAACTTTACATAATGGGAATTTGCATTTTCATTTACAATTTCCTTTCCCTCCGCAATGAATATAGAATGTTCATTTTATAGGTGTTTGTTAAGAATTTTTTTAATAATAAAAAAAGTTTTAAAATATTTATTAGATTCTGACAATCTGGCAGAAATTGGACATAGACCTGTATCTTACACCACTTATCAAGATAGGGTTGAAATGGATATGTGACTTGAATATACAGAGAGAAAACTACAAGAAAATGTGAAGAACATGGGACATATTATCTATCAGTTAGAAATAGGCATATAATTTATGAATAAACAAGGGATAGAGAGCAGTGTAGTATAAAATGGATAATTTTGATTATTTTAAATTGAAAATTTTGTACAAATAAAACAAATGTAGCCAAGATGAGAGAAAATTGGGTAAAATTTTTTATAGACTGTTTCTGATAAAGGTCTCATTTTTAAAATATAAAGAACTTTGTAAAATCTATGAGAATATGATTGATATTGGCCAAATTGATAATTGATTATGGCCAAAAATATGAATAGGAAGTTTTCTGATGAAAAAGTCAAAACAATTTGTAGTCATATTTGTATCCAATGGTAGCTTTCTCTATGGTGGAATTAAAAAAAAAAAGAAAACAGAGAGCTACATGATTACTTTATTATACAGTTAAAATGAATAGCGCATTGCTCCTAATAGACTTGTAGTTTCATATGTAATCATCCTTTTTGTTAATTCTACTATGTCATGGAAATTCTTGTTCTATTTCATTGAGGAAAAATAAAATAAAATCTAAAAAAATATTATCTTTGTTGTTGTTTGTCCTTTGTTCTCAAAGAGGACCATAATATCAGGAAGATAATGTCATGGCATGCAAGTGAATAAGATTTACGTGAGGGAGGGCTGAGCAAAGTCACCAGACTCACTTTATCTTCCAGTGGTATCTGGGTCCAATTACAGGATATAGATCAATGTGACTGGATGTGGTCTTGAATTCAGGGGGAGACCTTGATCTTTTTAAGCTAACATCCTTAATAGGTCTCAATTTGTCTGTGCAACACTCATTCAGTGATTAAGGCAGTTGCTATCATGCTGTCAAAATACTTTGGAGATCCCTTGTTTCCCAGAGCTAAAGCCTAGCGAGCAAGGCTATACCCTGAGCATCGTGTAACAATAATCCTTTACTCTCTGAATGATCTCACCCTCTGGAAAAGCTTGAATAGCACCAGTTATTCCCTTAGAAATTTAGCTGACTCTATTTTCCAGGGTCATGCATCACATGTTCACAATCCCTGTTCCTTGTAACTTCCAGGTACTGCACTCTGGCTTCTGTCACAGAACTCTGGTTCTGTACCGCACAGAGTAATCATAACCCCCAAGATTTAAGACATTGACTGTTCCCATGGAACCCAAGAATTGTTCTGAAAAAATGCTAACCAAGAGAAATATATATATATATATGCATATATATATATATATATAAACACTGTCTTACCCCAACATTTTGTGAAGACTTCCTTGCTTATAAGTCATTTCACTCACTGAAATAAATTATACTACTACTTTGTGTCTCAACATACCTGACTCTAGCCTGCTCTATTTAGCTCCTGCCATTCCCAGGTTAGAAGCTGGTACAATCTGGACTACATTCAAAATTCTGTTGACACAACTCTCAAAGTATTATGCTAGATTTCTCCTGCCTTTCTCAGCAAGATTTATTGAAAAATCTATCAATACCTATGGATCTTGTTCTCTTTTTACTAATTCCTCAATCTTTTGAAAATCTGGCTTCTGAACTCATTATTCAATTGAACTCACTCTCTCCAAGATTATTAATCATTCCATAGTTGACAAATTTGGTAGTCTTTTTTCAGTCTTCAAACTTCTTGTTGTATACCCAGCATTTAACACGGTTGACTACTTTGCCTTGCAAACACTATCTCCCTTTTGAGTTTTGGGAAGACTGCTTCCTCCTACTTCTCCTTCTACCTATCTGATGGCTACATTTCTATCTCCTTTTATGAATTATAATATATATTATATCCTTTAACTTTTGGTGCCATACCAGATTATTTCTCTACAACCTTTCTTGGTGTCCTTATCAGATCCTTTGAATTTAACTTTCCTCTGCAGGTGGTTCAAAAATGTCTCTATCTAGACTTAATCTCACCTGAACTTCATTCCCATATTGCCAAATATCCACTGGAAATCTTAAGCCAATTATCTCAAAGACATCTCAAACTCAACATACCTAAAATTTATTATCTGTAAAATTTCAATAATCCATACTTCATTATCTGTGCTGAAAGTGCCACTACATTCATTTTCTAGATTCCTAGATTTTAACCTTGCCATCATCCTTGATTTTTCAGTATCCTTCACTCTACCCATCCAATTACTTGGCAAATCTTGTCTTTTTCTACATTCAAAATATTCCCATCTCCAACCCTTTTTCACTACTCATAAAGCTAACATCTCAGTTAAAGATTTCATCACTTTTTGTTTGGATTATTGCAATAATTTCCTAATTTATTTCCCTGACTTAAGTCTTTCCCTGTTGCAGGCCATCCAACATTGCATCAAAGTAATTTTCCTTAAGCACAAATTTAACCATGTCACTTCCCATTTAATCAACTTCAAAGGCTCCCTATTACCTTTAGGATAAAAATAACCCTCTTTTTAATCTTTAAAAGCTGTTTACATACTTGTCCCAACCCATCTTTCAGTTTCATTATAACACACACACACACACACACACACACACATATACTCTCTCTCTTTGTGATCCAATCAAGGTGGTCATCTTTTTGCTCCTCATTCATGATGCTTCATCCTCCATTTCAGTGTCTTTGTACTGCTCATCTCCAATGACTAAATATACTTATTTCTCATTTCTATTTCACAGATTATTCTCTTCATTCAAAATCTAGCTAAAAAACCTACTTCTGTGGGAAGCCTTTTCTGATCTCCCAATTGCTACTGCTCTCTCCCAAATTAGCTTATATTTAACTACTTACAGTGTATTTGCATTTTCCCTTCATATTTGTCCTATATGTTTGTTTTAAATAATAGCTAGTATTTGCATAGCTCAACTCCTTAACGCACTTGACATATGTTAATTTGTTTGATGCTCCTGTGAGGTAGGTGCTTTTATTATCCCCATTTTGTTGACATTGTTCTTGTTGTTCAATTGTGTCTGACTTTTAATAACCTGTGAATCATACTGGTTACTAAGAAAACTATGTTGTTGTTTTTTGTTGTTGTTTGGTTGTTTTTTTTTTTTTTTTTTTTTTTTTTGGCAAGGATACTGGAGTGATTTGTCATTTCTTTCTGCAGTGGATTAAGGCAAACAGAAGTTAAGTGCCTTATGGAGAGACACCATTATTAAGTGTCTCAGGCTGGATTTAAATTCAGATTTTATACATATATGTATAAGCATAAACTTCTTACAAACAGGTTATCTTTTTTATAATAATAGTTTTTTTTATTTTTCAAAATATAAGCAAAGATAGTTTTAATATTCATCCTTGCAAAAGCTTGTGTTCCAAATTTTTCTACCTCCTTCCCTACCTCCTCCATTCCCTAGACAGCAAGTAATCCAACATAAGTTAAACATGTGCAATTCTTCTAAAGATACTTCAACATTTATCATGCCACAACAAGGAAAATCAGATTAAAGGGGGAGGGGAGAAAAGAAAAAAAAAACAAGCAAGCAACAACAACAAAATAAAAGGTGAAAGAAAATACTGTGGTGTGATCCATATTCAGTCCTCACAGTCCTCTCTCTAGATGCAGATGGTTCTCTACATCACTTCTATTGGAATTGGCCTGAATCACCTTACTCTTGAAAAGAGTCAATTCCATCACAGTTGATCATCACATCATCCTATTACTGCTGTGCACCATGATCTCCTAGTTCTGCTCATTTCGCTCAGCATCAGTTCAGGCAAGTATCTCCAGGCCTGTCTGAAATCATCCTACTGATTGTTTCTTACAGAACAATAATATTTTATAACATTCGTATAACATATTTTATTCAGCCATTCTCCAGCTGGTGGGCATCCACTGAGTTTCTAGTCCTTGCCACTACAAAAAGGGCTGCCATAAACCTTTTTGCACATGTGGGTCCTTTTCCCTTTTTTATGACCTCTTTGGGGTACAGGCCCAGTGGAAACATTGCTGGATCAATTTGTATTTGTATCCCCAGAGGCATTTCATCATAAATGTTGTTTGATTCATTTATTGATAGAAATGGTACAAATTTGAACAGAGATAGGCTAAAACAGCTGAAATATGCCAAGTATAAATAAAATTCAATTCAATATGTGATTTTGTAATAGCATTGATGGATCAATTCACACTGCATCTGAAGAGGGGAAAACACCAAAAGTAGAGGGTGAAGAATGTTAATATTAAACCAGGTCACCTGACTCTTCAGAAGTCAGAGACAAAGGAGTGATTTACAGAGCTTATTTTTATAACAAAAAAGAACTAAAAATTAGATCAATCTTAGAAAACTTGGGTTTGGGACAGAATTCATTTAGAAAGCAGGTCATCTATCTGGCTAGTGATTAAGCTAAGTATATCCTGATGAATACTAAATGCAAATTGTGTTACTGACTATAGAGTGGGACTACTATTAAATCTTTTAGGTTAGGACCTATTTCCATCATCTTGTCTGTCAAAGTGAGATTGCTTTAGAAATCTTTTTTTTTTCTGCAGCTGTACCCATTTTTTCAATTAAAAGTATTACTTTTAAAGGAGTCTGGAGATTAGAATAGTTTTTCAACTACTGGGAAAGAGGAACTTAACCTTTAGTTAAGGAACAAAGGGAAATAATCCACTAAGACTGGAAAAAGAACTTAACTTTTAGAGAGAGACTTACAATATCTCACTTAACCCTATGGTTACTGTGTTCCTATAGAATTATATGTATACTCAAAAATATGTATTGATAATTACTCATAGAGCCATATCACATAAATTCTTCAAAGAAAAACTCCCATACTGTTAATAGGAAGACAAAGATGACCAAATAAAAATCAATTGATGAATATACTTAATTTTGCATGGTTATAATATTTTTTAAGAAAATGCTCTACAGATGCACTGAAGACATCTTCCATGAGAATATTACTAAGGAACAAGCAGAATTTTCCAGGTGATGTCAATAGACCACTTTTTTTTCCATTATTTAATGGCCTGAAGGATGAATGTTATCAGAAAAATGGATAAGGAAAAAAAAAAAAAGAAGGTAGCTTGGTAATGTGCTGAGAGATTGCGGTAATTTTTAATTCCCTTTTTTGTTATAGAAATAAGCTCTGTAAATCACTCCTTTGTCTCTGACTTCTGAGGAGTCAGGTGACCTGATTTGATAGACAATAGTCTACATTGCTAATTAAATAAATCATTATACAGGAAGTATTGCACCTGAGACTTCTTAAGTGCTCTTACTGGTATCTTCTTGATGTCAAAAGAATGAAAGGAAGATCCCTGACATTTTGGGAGAGCTCTTATGGCTCTCATCATCTCATTACTGCTAAAAGCTTCTTCATGGTCTTGGTTCTTGCCTCCAGTCTCTACCACCCTAGTCCATCCTCATTTCAGCTATCAAAGTAATATTCCTGGAGCAAAGACCTAACTCTGTTACAGCCTCAATAAACTCTAGGATCAAATATGACATCCTCTGTTTGTCTTTTAAAGGTCTTCATAATCTGGCCTCTTCCTACCATTCCATTTTTCTTACACCTTCTATCTAGAGGCAAGTAAGTTATGCAGTGGATAAAATTCTTCAGGAAGACAAGTTCAAATTTGTGCTCAGATAGAAACTGTGTAACTTTGGGCACTTAACTTGTATTGGAGTCAGTTTCTTCAATGGTAAAATAGAGATAAATAATAGTACCTACCTTCTTGGGTTATCATGAGGACCAAACAAGATAATATTTGCAAAACCAGGCACTTACAAATGCTAGCTATTATTATTTTCTTTCTCTTCCACATACGATCCAGTGATACTGGCTTCCTTTATCCCACAAGACATTCTATCTCCAGACTACACATTTTCACTGGCTCTTCTCCATGCTTGGAATGATCTCCCTCTTGTCTCCTTCCTAACTCCCCTGGTTTCCTTCAAGTCTCAGCTAACATCCTACCATCTACAAGAAGCCTTTCTCAGTCTTCCTTCAAGTTAATATTTTCACTCTTAGGTTATTTCCAATTTATCCTTTCTATATCTTGTTTTTCACTAGATATTTTGGTGTTGTCTTACTGAGTCTTTAAAGATAGGAATTATTTTTTGCCTTTCTTTGTATCTCCAATGCTTGACATATAGTAAGCACTTAATCAATGCTTGTTGACTTGACTATGTTAAACTTATGGGAAGATATGAAGAATTATTTAGCATAGATAGGCAGGAGTAGCTGTTTTCTATATGGTTGAAGGGCACAAACATATGCATATACATATGCACATATACTCAGGTTACTTTTGAAGATTCACACAAATAATTTTAATTATTTTCTTAATGATGATAGCTAATATTCATATAGAACCTTCAAGTTTGCAAAGCATTTTACATATGCAATCTCATTTGATCCTCACAACAATCCTATAAGGTAAATATTGTTTTTATCCTTACTTTGCAGATGAGAAAATTGAATTTGAAAAATGTTAAGAAATTTGGCCAGGAACACAGAACTTGTATGAGTCTGAGGCAAGATTTGAACTTAGGAGTTTGTCAGCATGGGAACTAGTGTGAGAATTTTCTCTACCAATGTATTCAGAATCCTTCTATGACTTTGTAACTAAGTCCTAGAGTTGCCTGAGGCACTAAAAGTTTAAATAAATTGCCCAAGATCTCAAGCCTGTAGCTATCAGAAAATCTAAATCCTTCAGACCTTTCTTAAATCAGTATTCTATCCACTTTACCTTACATGTTTGATTACACTATGCTAACATACATATTTATGTGAATTTGAATATTGTTCTTAAATTAATAACACCAGCAGGATTGTTCTCTCCTAAGAAATAATCAACAGTGAAAAAAGGTAAGGGATTTTTGTTTGTTTGTTTGTTTTTTGGTGGGGGGGGGGAAGGCCTATAAACCAAAAACCTGATTCTTCTTCCTCAAATTAACCCGAGTCAGAAGCACATTCTCTAGTTGATTATTTCACATTTATAATACATATAATTTAAAATATATATAAAATAAAATTAATATTATATTTTCATACAAATATTGTATATAAATAATATAATTTGCTTTCAAACTTTAAAAAATGTACTAGTCCTCAAAAATCTATGTTGTAGAATTAATAATTCAAGTGAATTTTATCATTATCTTGAGAATACTTTATTTCAGACAAATGAACAAAAAATTTTCCAGTGTTTTATTGTGGAACCTATGAGTACTAAATTCTCTCATGTCATAGTAATGAGGGTATGAAGGAATGCATTCAGCTTAAGCAAGTACTGTCTATGAAAAAGGGAAATTACCTTTGTTATTGACTCTCCATATTAAGTATGCTAATAACTGGGTGTTTAGTAATGAAGACATAAAACCATTCTTGGCCCATAGTAATGCAAATCATTCATCAGAAAAGCTTTCTAGGGAGCCCACATGGGATCCTTGCCAACTGAGCAGGAGTGCAGAATGATGTGAATGACCATACAGCAATGATTGTTTAATAAAGGTATCAAGATATTGGGCAAAAACAGAAACAGGAAAGCCAGAAGACATATTTACATCAAATTACACATTAAAAGACTTCAGCTCTGGGGAGAGGAAGAAAGGAGACCATTTTATTAGAATTAATAATTGCTGTGATAATCAATCCATGCAACATGTGCCTTTCGACTATGTATGTATGTATGCAGATTACCAAGTAGGCACTCAATGGTTTTTGAATTTCAGTGAGTTGATGCAACATGGTACAGCAGAAAGAGCACTAAAATCAAAAGTCACAGTTTCTAAACCTGATTAGAAGTTTCTGCAGTGTACTACCTAGGTGACAATGGACAAATCACAATTTCTGTGAACCTCAGTTTCATCATCTAGCAAATGAGGAGAATGGATTAAATGACTTTCAAGGTCCCTTCCAAGCTAGATCTATGACTCTATGATACTGGAAATTGTATTGAATCAATCTGATTTGGATTATAAAAGTGCTTTAGGAAATAACTATTTCTATACCTGGCTCCAAGTCAAGAAAGTGGTGATTTGGTAAATGAATAAAAGGTTAGCAAAGTTGAGACTGTGTAATTAATCTTGATTGATTTAGCTGATCTTACTTCAGACTAGTTGCAGATGATTCAATATTTTAACTCCTTCTGAGGTGATGGCAGATATCAGCAAAATTCCAGTTTTTGTCAATATCGGGGGAAAATTTAGAAGTTACTTAACATATACATATTAAGGCAGCATGGGACAGTATATAAAGCATTACTTTTCAAGTCAAGAATACCCAGATTCAAATTCTACCTCCGATATTAACTAATGCTGGGTAAATGAAGGGGTAAAACTAGATGCATTTAAGGTCTCTTGCATATCTACAGCTATTATCCTAGCATCTGTAAAAAATGAGATATTTGAATGTTATGGTCCCTTGAAGGTTTAAATCTGTGAGTTTTGTTTACTAGAAATATCTTATTCAATATTAGGGACTAAGTATGCCTTCTACTACCTAAAATTTTTTGGAGTGGGTCTTTTATAGATATAGAAAAGGTGAGGTCACTGTGTCCTGCTTCATCAATTTACAGAAATTCAGCAAATATTAAGTGCCAATTCTATGCACCGCACAATTTATCATCAGAAGGCATATGAGTATGGATTGGCTTTGATAGCAAATATTATTTCTAATGAAAATCTTCTCTTTTCCCCCTCTCCAGATTGATCTCTGAGATTATTTTTTAAATTAAAGAGGGAAAATATCATTTGTGCTAGTTTATTTTGGACAGATATTATCAATGGATAATAAACAGGAAGAAGAATTAAGTAGGAAGAAGAAAAGGGACTGGGTTGTATTTTGAAAATTACATACTGTTTTTAATGGCTTATCACAAGCCTCTCTCATTTTCCAAAAAATGTCTTTTAAACATCAATATACTTGTGTTGATAGTGCATGACTACTGATCATGGAATAGCATTAAGTCTGAAGAATTAAATTTGAGGATACCCAAAAGGTATGGGAGAGATTGGGAGGGGGACACAAAAAGGAAGAGTAATATGCCAATTCCTGTTGCATATTCCTATTTAGGAATTGGCATATTACTGTTGATAATCCATGCACAAAATATGACACAAAGGCTACCCAGGTTATGTGGGATTATAGAACATGGTTTGATTGTATAGCAAGAGTAGCAGATAACTTATGGAGTCTGAAGGGTCCAAAAATTGCTAAAAACTCCAAAACTATTTTCTTAAAAATATGTTTAAAAATCCAGGACAAAATAATGGTTCTTAACCTGGATTTTGTTAATATGTGTGTACATTTATATTTATACACATACGCACACACAATTGTATTTTACCACAATTGGGTTTTTGGAATAATTCTGTGTATTTCATTTTATGCACTTAAAACATTATTCTAAGAATCTATTAGTTTCACCAAACTTCCAAAGGAGTCCCTAACAGAAAAACAGTTAACAGTCCTGTTACAAGATGGCTTCTAGCATGCAATAGATTCTAAATAAAGGTGGATCCTCCATGTCAGGAATTACACAGGATTTATACATAGATGAGCCATTATCTGTACCATTGGAATAAGTGTCCTAATTAATGGTCTCACAGATATTTTGAAATAGCGAAGTATAAGGAAATGTAGGTAGGTAGTGATTTTTAATCTGATTCCTGTACCAATTTGTGATTCTGCTGCAGATTTTTGTTGAGATTTTTCCTCTTTTTTAAAAAAATTAGATGTGAAGGAAGAAAAAAAAGGTCTGAAATTTGGAAGGTCCTTGATTTCTGTCTATTTTTCTGCATTTTCTCCACTTTAATGCTCCAAAATAAGATTGCATAGTGTACTGTTATTGTATTGTCAAGAGGCAAGAAAATCCCAGAAAGAACTTCTTTCACAAGCTACCCACTCTACCAAGAATTCTATGAACATGTTGTACTACTTCTGTGTCAATAAACATAAAAGATCTTGTGATTTAGACAAAGGGAAGAGAACTCTTTGAAAAAGGCATTTTTGTGTGCTTTTTAGCCTTTCATTTAAAATTAAAAAAAAGAAAGAAAGAAAATGATAAATCACCTCTTTCTCAATTAAAAGACTTTCAAAACAAAAAAGTAACTTTGACCTGTTGGCATGGTGACCTGAATATAAACAGATAGCATTATTGTTCTAGTTTCTAGTATCCAGGAAACATTGACATCTCAAAATTCATCAGCATTCCAGGTGGATGGGATAAATATAGGATGCTTATGGATCCCCTCCTGTTTTGAATAAGATCTTCCAGTCAACTTAGAACATTTGTTGTAGAGAACTAAGAGATGTTTGCACTATCTCCATTCTTCAAATCCCGTGGTTTTATTTATTTTTTTTAATGAAATCTTATTTGCAATACAAAAAATCTAATCTTTACCTAAAAACCTTAATTGGAAGGTGGAGGGGAAGACATTTCCATGGGGAAAAAGAAGGGGAAAAAATCAATTAAGTAAACAGAAAGAGGTTGTACTTTAGATAATCCATATAGATTATTCTCTAATTTAAAAAATATAGAATTTACTTCTAACTGTTGCTATTGTTTATCTTTCATTCTCAAAGAGGACCATGACATCAGGTAGGTGATGTAATGACATACAAGTGGATTTAAGTGAGGGAAGGCCATGGAAAGTCACCTGTCTCACTTTCCCCTCCAGAGCCACATGGGTCCAGTAGCAAGATATTGATCAAGATGATTGGAGATGGTCTCGAATGAAACTGGGGGATTCTTGAATACCTGAACTGCCCCTAGACAAAATTATAAAAATAAGTACATTTGGGTTTCAGGAATCTTCTGTCTTTCATCATTCCCTTTTCTTATTTGTTTGTTTTTTGGAGTTTTTTGCATTTCCAAAATACATACCCCTTCACCTGTGAGACATTCTGACCTAGGACAAACATCTGCAAACATGAATTTTTTTTTTTGTTTATTTGCAGATGATTGTACACTCAGTGCAGCCTACAAAGCTGAGAAGCAAAAAAAAAAAAAGTATGGATCTATTTTCTATTACTTGTGCTCATTTTGGCCTAACAATTAGTATGAAGAAAACATAGGTATCCCTTTAGTCAGCATCATGTCATTCATATGTGAAACCATCAGTTATGGCAAATGAAGTTTTATGCTATGGATCAATTCACTTATCTTAGCAATATACTTTCCAGGGATGTACACATTGATAATGGGGTTGACACACATTGCCAGAGTTAATTTAGTGTTTGAGAGTCTCCAAAGGAAAGTGTGGGAGAGGAAAGGTATTTGACTAACAAACTGAAAGTCTATAGAACTATTGAACTGACCTGGATGGTGTACCAGCACCATGCCAGGAAACTAAATTCCTTCCATTTGAATTGTCTTGGGAAGAGTCTGAAGATCACCTGGCAAGATAAAATACCAGGCAGTGAGTTCCTTTCTCAAACTTAACTGCCAATTATTCAAACTCTCCTGAAGAGAGTGCGACTCCATTAGGCTGAACACATTGTTCTAATGCCAAATTCAGTATTGCCAAAAATGACTATTTTATGGAGAACTCACACAGAACAAGCACTCACAAGGTGGTCAGAAAAAGTGATCCGAGTACATTCTCAAGGTTTCTCTTTTCAGAACTTTAGAATTAATTGCATGACATGGGAGGGAGACACTGGCACAGCCAGTGCCCAACATAGAGTGCCCTTGCTACGAAGGTACTATACTCTATGAACAAAGCAGAATTGAATTAGCTCAGAAGAACTGCAAGATGTGCAAAGTGAGAGAATCCACCCTAAATGTGGAATTATTTGTGTCTGACTTGGGGCAGAGCATTCTGAGCTCATATTGGTCTGATCAACAACAGCTGGACTCTCGACTCAAACATAGTGATGCTATTTTGGTACTCCACAAGAAGGAAGGACAACAACCAATCAACCAACCGTTCTGATCTTAGGCCATAAGTATATTATTCTTTGCCTTTCCACATTCCTCAAAACCTCCCCTCCCTCTGGGTTAACCCATAATGGTTTAATGTGCTATATCACCTAAGTAACATATTTGCATTCAAATAGGGAACTTTCAATTATTTCACTCAAACAAGTGATAAATTATTGAATCTTATAGTCCCATCTTGGGGAGGAAAATGCTAAGAATGAAGGAATTTGCTCCTTCATAAGCAAAAGCACCACATAGGCAAAAGTCTAACTTGTCAATATATAAAGCCTGCCTTCTATTATTTGTTGTTTTAATTTCTTAATAGTATTTTCTTTTTCCTATTATATATAAAGGTAGTTTTCAACATTATTTTTGTAAGATTTTGCATTCCAAATTCTCCCTCTCTTCCTTACCTCACTCTCTCCCCAAAAGAGCAAGCAATGTGATGTGGGATACATTTATATAATCATTTTAAACATATTTATGTATTGGTCATGCTGTGAAAGAAAAATCAGAACAAATAAACCATGAGAAAGAAAACACACAGAAAAAAAAGTGAAAATAGGATGCTTTGATCTATATTCAATCTTCACAGTTCTTTCTCTGGATGCAAATAACATTTTCCATCCCATGTCTCTTGGAATTGTCTTGGGTCACTGTATTGCAAAGAACTAAATCTATCATAGTTGATTAATACACAATCTTGCTGTTACCATGTACAATGTTCTCTTGGTTCTGTGCACTTTGCTCAGCATTAGTTTATGTAAGTCTTTTCTAGGCTTTTCTGAAATAAAGCTGTGCATTATATCTTGTAGAACAATAGTAATATCCCATTATTTCATATACCATAACTTTTTCAGCCATTCCCCAACTGATGGGCAAACACTCATTTTTTTTTAATTCTTTGCCACCACAAATAGAACTGCTACAAACATTTTTGCACATGTAGGTCCTTTTCCCTCTTTTATGATCTCTTTGGAATACAGACTTAGTTGTGACACTGCTGGACCAAAGGGTATGCACAGTTATATAGCCTTTGGACATAGTTCTAAATTATTCTCCATAATGACTAGATCAGTGCACAACTCCACCAACCATTTATGTGTCCCAATTTTTCCAATTTACCCTTCAAAAGTTATAACTATCTTTCCATGTCATCTTAGTTAATCTGATAGTTATGAGGTGGTCCCTCAAAATTGAATAAATTTGCATTTCCCTAATCAGTAGTGATTTAGAGCATTTTTTTTCATATGACAGTACATGGCTTTGATTTCTTCATCTGAAAATCTTTTCATATCTTTTGTCTATTTATCAACTGAGAAATGAATTGTAAATTTGACACAGTTCTCTATATATTTTAGAAATGAAGACATTATCAGAAACTCCGTAAAAATTGTTTTGTACAATCCCTTATCTTGGCTGCATTGGTTTTGTTTGTGCAAAAATAATTTTATGTAATCAAAATTATGTATTTTGCACTTCATAATATTTCCTATTTCTTGTTGCATCATAAATTCCTCCTTTCTCCAAAGTTCTGATGAGACCTGCTCTCTTTATGACCCCATGGACCACAGCACACCAAGTCCTTCTATCCTCCATTATCTTTCAAAGTCTGTCCAAGTTTACTTTCATTGTCTCCATGACACTATATATTCAATTCATCCTCTGCCATCCTCTTTTCCTTTTGCCTTCAATCTTTCCCAACATCAAGGTCTTTTCCATTGACTCCTGACTTTTCAACATGTGGCTAAAGCAGACCTCATGCTTATTTAATAAGATTTAATTGTATATCAGACTTGTGTAATTGCAGTATCAAAATGATGCTGATATGAAGCATCTCCATCCTGCTTTGCCCACACTCCATGCTGACATGATGGAGCCCTAAGTCCCCCCCTCAAGTGTTCTTAGGGATGCACTATCTCCACTTGCCCAAAGTAGGGAATGGCTCATCCATCTCATGATCCCTGTATTGTTCTTTCTCTACTTGCTCAACCCAAACCATGGATCATCCATCTCATGACCATCTAGTCAGAAGAAATATTTCCTTCTGGCACTTTGTAACCCTGCTGATGGTGATATTTTAGCCTATGCACTATATGATAACCAATGAAATGTTGTTTTGTTTTTAGTACACTTGCAATCCTACAAAAGAAAAGTCTTGAAAGAAGATGTTACTTCAGATCAGGAAAAAGGTCTGGAGTCCTCTTGGTTGGAGAGAAGTCAGACTCCTCTAATAAAATATGGTGTTTTTTGGCTCAGAGCTCTGTCTCAGTTTCTTTCTTTCTTTCTTTCTTTCTTTTTTTTTTTTGTCATTCGGGGTGATTTTTCCCCATTCTGGTTTGATCTCCTTGCTGTCTAAGGAACTCTCAAGTCTTCTCCAGTGGTTCTGCTTTCCTTTTAGTACAACAATCACAGCCACCCGATACTACTGGAAAAATTATAGCATTGATTATACTGGCCTTTGTTGGCAAAATGATGTTTCTGCTTTTTAGTATGCTATCCAGATTTACCAAAGTTTTCCTTCCAAGGAACAAGCATCTTTTAATTTCCTGGCTGCAGTTGCCTTCTGTAATGATCTTTGAGTTCAAGAAAACAAAAATTGTATACTACTTGTATTTCTTCTCCCTCTATTTTCCAGGAAGTGATGCAATCAACTGCCAAAATCTTGGGTTTTTTGATGTTAAGTTTTCAAGCCAACTTGTACACTCTTCTCTTTTAACCTCATCAAGAGGTTTCTTAATTCCTCTTCACTTTCTGCCATCAAAGAGATATCATCTGGATATTTGATATTGTTGATATTTCTCCCAGCATCTTTAATTCTGGATTTTGATTTATTCAGCTAGGCCTTTTGAATTATGTACTCTGCATATAAGTTAAATAAATAAGGTGACAATATACAGTCTGGTAGTATTCCCTTCCCAATCTTAAACCAATCTATTGTTATGTATTTGGTTCTAATTGTTGTTTATTAGTCTGTTTACAGATTCTCAAGGAGAAAAATAAGATAATGTAGTATTTCCAACTCATTAAGGACTTGCCATATATTATTGTGATCCACACAGATAAGGGCTTTAATGTATTTAATGGAGCAGAAATCGATATTTTGTGTTATTTTGTTTTGAGTTGGTTTGGTTTGCTTTAGTTTTTTTTTTTTGGTTGTTTTGGTTTTTGTTTTGTTTGGGGGTGGGGTGTGTGTGTGTGTGTGTGTGTGTGTGTGTGTGTGTGTGTGTGTTTTATGGTACTCCCTTGCTTTTTCTCTAAACCTGCCTCCCAAAAAAACAGCCTGAACTTCTGGTAATTCTTGATTCACATATTGCTGGAGCCTAGCTGGCAGAATCTTAAATATAACCTTGCTGAAAGAACCCATAAGTAAAATAAGCAGGAAGCAAGTAAGCAGAAAACCAGTTATATAATACTATTATCTCTACAATTTTGATCAATAATAATAATAATAGCTCACATTGATGTAAGCTTATAATTTTTAAAAATTTCCATTTTAGTATGGTATGTGTGTGTATCTATATATTTATGTATACACAAACACTAATACAAGAATATATATACATATTAATTTATAAAATCTTATTTGAGATATGGTCAAACAGAGGTGTTTTGTGGATTATGGCCAATGTAGAGAAGTAAACTGCATTTGAATTGCTTTAGTTATCTTGTAACTCATGTCTTATACTTTATCATTTAAACTATTTATGAAGTTCTTCATTTCAGAGGAAGGTATTCAATCAATAGACAAGGATCCATTAACAACAAAATAAAAACATCTACATTTGACATTTTTCTTAGGTGCTTCCCTTGTATTCACTTTCCACTTAATAGAGGTGTTTCCATTCCTTAGGAAGTGTCATTAGAGAGTTTTGTGGTAATTTGGTTATATTTACTTAGTCTTGCATTCCTCAAGAGTCTCTGGTTATGTTTACTCAGCAGAAAAATATACTTTTGACCATTTGTAGAAATCTAACTTTAAAGCTGAATAAGAATCAAACATAATAGTATTTAAAATCATTATAAGTTAATAGAAAAAGTAATCCAAATTTGATAACTAAATTTATACAATTCTTTCCATAAAAGTAAACCATCTAAAAATTTGGCAATCGATTAGAACATCTTTTATTATTCCCTGAATATTGTTGTGAAAATAACAGTACACTAAATTCCACAAACTTTTAAATATTTCCCTCTGCTTTGTAGGGAATAAACCTGAAGAAAAGAAAAGAGGGAAAAGTCTGGCTCTACTTTTAAAATTCTATAGAATAATTTGTTACTATTGTTTTTGTTTTTAAAGATAAATCAAGTTAAGTGATTTGGTAAAGCTGCCTCATAGTCTTAAAATTTTTGAGGCTTATCATGAGAATGTCAGTCTTGTAATAAATAAGGACTAGATTCAAATCCCATGTCTGACATTTACTTGTTCTTATACTTTGGATAAGTTACTTAATTAAGCAAGTAGTCCAAATTTCACCCAAAGGGAAATTCCCTGAATTCTCTAAGGAGGCAAGCAGGAAATTAGGGAAATACAGAGAAATTGGTTTTCCTTTACATATCAAGACAAAAGTATTGGTCTTTCTCTTTCCTAGAGTTGATCTCAAAGTGAGTCTGGAACTAATGTGCCTCTGGTAGCAATTTGCATGAGTTCTATCCTTTGGGTGACATGCAACACTGAGTAATCATTCTCTCTGCTAATTAGAAATCTTCTGCAAATATTCCAAGCTTAAAACATGGGTTACAGAGAGAAGTATTTATCATGTGCCTTCTATGCACTAGACACTGGAAACCTAGAGCCCCTAATGTCTCTGCTAACTCTAGCATTTGGCAGGGATTTTTTTTTTAGTTAGTTTGTTTTGAGGGGGTATAGACAGGGGCTGAATTAAAAGTCAGACCCATTACTTTATCTTTATCAGGAATTCTTAGAGAAAAAACTATATCATTCATTAATAGTCTACTCTGTAATTTGTAGTCTTAAAGAGTTGGCTAGGAACAACTTGCTCATAAACCTAAAACTAATATATGTCAAAAGCAAGACTTTGAAGCCATTTCTTTCTGGATTCCTTTTTATTACCCATTATTACCTCTTGACAGCCTATTAACCATGCTGTCTCTTTTTAAAACAAATCAGAAAACATCAAATATTTCTCTTTCTTCTCTCAGACTATGACAATCCATGGGAAAAAATGAAATTAAGTATTTTTCAAAAGTGGTTGTTCTTGTTCCCCCAAGTGGATAAAAGCAGTTTTTAGTTGATAATGAGGTCCATTTTTAACCACAGACAATGAAGTTATAATTTGAGAGGTGGCCAAAAATCTATATGGCTGAAATTTTGCACTGGTCTATAAGATAACTGAATTTACCCACAGAAATAGTTTTCTGAATTAAGGAACTTCAACATTCATCAAAATGGGAATATATCATTTGGGAAGAGCAATACTATAATCACCTCAACCCAAACTGGTCTAATACATTAAGTAGCAGAGAACAAAATCTCAGAGAAGTAGGACACAGTTCAGGTAAGTTTCAAAGGATGGGACAGAAGAAGTGCATAGGATACTCTCCAGGAAAGTAGATTCAAATAGAAAAGGATACTGGGGCATCCAGATTTTGTTTGAAGACTCTGATAACTTGAATATGGGAGCTGGTACCTATATCAAAAGAAAGGATGGGAGAATTGAAAGGCAGAATGAATGAATAAAAATCCTCAAACTCACATTTTCAATGTTTTTCAGGACAATTTCATTCACATTGTCTCGGTATCCACATATATAAAATGGTGGTAGGAGTAGAGAAGGTATAGGTTAGATAATCTCTAATGTCCTTTCATACTTGGGCTTTAGAAACTGGATTTCAGGTCAGAGGGAAGTAGGTTCAAATCTTCACTCTGCCATTTATTCCCAAAGTGACCTTGGATAATCAAAAACTCCAGAAAAGCCTATTAAGCAAGATTTTGTTTTGAATATACAAATGTGTTTTTGACTTTTTGTTTTGTTTTGCTTTTGTTTTTTTTTTTCAATTATGAGGAGGGGAAGAAGTTTTTTAGAACTTAGAATAGAACTTTAAAAAAAGAAATGTGTGTGTGTGTGTGTGTGTATGTACAGAGAAAGAAAGAGGAAGGGCAAGAGAAAGACAAAAGGAGAGACAGAGAACGAGACAATGATGCAGATAGAAAGAGAAATTGAGACAGAAAGAGAGAAAGCAAGAGAGAGAGAGAGAGAATGTTAGGGGATATAGAGGAAAAAAGAAATAATTTCTGTTCTTATGGAGAGTCACTTAACCTAAATGGATATCAGTTTCTTCATCTCAATGACAGAACAGGATTAATCTCTTGGGTCTCTTGCAGTCCTAAATGTAATGAATCCATAATTTATTATTAAATTTGTTGGCTTTTGGAAACATTATTTAACCTTAACCAAACGAAGAACTAGTTTTCTCACAGTAAATCTTGAAGTCTATTCATTAGGTGGAATCACAAACTGCATAGTGGAGGTAGTGCCCATACAACTCAAATCATGTACCTTAAATGAAGTACTTATGTAGTGGCCCTGCCCCATTCCTAGTCACTTAATGCATAAAATCATAAATTTCAGTCAGATGACAGCAATGTCCCAAACAGGAGCTGGACTGAAAAAAACATACCTCCATCCAAGGGGAAATTAAGGGTTTAGTCCTACCTGAATTGCTCTTGCAGTACTTATGTATGAGGACCCTGCTCAGACCCTGCCATGAGCAGAGCTAATATTGCCTCTTGGTGAAGAAGTCTTCCTCCTTCCCAGAGAAAGCTGCAAGTACCTAAGCTCCGTTCTGTGAATGGGAAATGGCGTTTTAAGGATTAGTATACAAATACCCGTCTGAGTCATGCTCATCACTCCCTCCCAAACCATTCTGGACTATCAGACCTTGGGAAAAGTCTAGCAAGAGAGGCAAAATTTAGCTTAATTAAAGGGAAAATTTGCTAACCAGTGTAGCCATTCCAAAGCATCCTGGAATGTTTTCTGAGGTCATTGAAGGTGATGGGAGTGAAATGGGATTTTGACACCTTCCCAGATCACCTGAGATGAATGCATCCATATAGAGGATTCTAGGAATCTGATACTGGGAAAAGAAATTCTGAGTTTAGCTCCACATAGGTGGGAGTGACCTCTTAATTCACTGGGTACATAGATTGAATTAATATCTTTCCTCTCTTTACTCCATGTCCACTTGAAGTATAAGCATTATGTAATAACCTGGTTGGATGAAGGGCCAACTTCTTTTTCTCTTTAGCCCACACTGGCCCTACCAAATGGTCTTGGGGCTATAGTTTGCTTCATTAATCCTTTTCAATTCTACATGCAAGGGGGGGAAGTTCCAGACCTGGCAGCTCAGGCCTGGGGACCTTGGAGCCAGGATACCAGAATGGATGTGGCAACCGGCCCAGATAGGGAATTGTAATAAATCAGCAGGCTCTGAACTTGGGACTTGTGGTGATGAATACTATATAGTAACTCAAAGATTGAAATGGTGTCGGGGGAGATTAAGTCCCCTAGGTATCTAGAAAATGAAACTTTACATGTTTGTTATTATAAATATTCCTTTTTAAAAATGAATTGTTTGTAAAAACTAATTGTTAAATAATTAAAGGAAACTGGGATGCTTGAGCCAGTAGCAGTGGAGATCCTGCTCACAATCCTGTAAATGAATTCTAGAATTCTGGGGGAGGGGAAACACACACCTTTCCCTTAGAAATTAAAGTTAAGAGTAGTCACTGCTGTGAAAGTCATATTGTTGGGGATGAATAAACATTTGTTGGGAATGGGAATAAAATTAATTTTCAAACCTATAAGGATTGCACTAAATCACTTTAGGGATCCTGAACAACTCTAAGATCCTGAGATTCTAAACAAATTATCCCAAATATTATGATCCAATCTGATCAATATATCAATATCTGATATAGGTGTGTAGATTCTTGAGTGGGACATATTTTACATTTGTCTTTTTGTACATTTGAATTTTTTTGCCCCTATGGTCAAAGTAATGGTACTTGATCAGGTCACATAAAATTTTAAAAATTACTTTAATGAAAAATGACTGACTACTTCATGCAATAGAATTGTGGGAAAAGCAAGAAGGTTTGAGCAGTTCACAATGCCTACTCTAAAAGGCTCCTCCAACTAGAAGAGGTATTGCCATTTACAACTATTGCTGTAGGAGCAGTAGGAGTATATTTGCTAGTTGCTTTCTGTGTTTTTCCCCTCACCTTCAGGGCTATAATTTATTGTTTGTTCTTTTTCCCAATGGCTTTGTTGTTCCTTATTATGTTATGTCAAGCTATCATACAGGTCAATACAGCTGCAAAGGCTGGAAGGAAAATTCAACCCCTGTGAGACTGACTGACCATTTAGTTCTGCTAACATTTTAAACACTGCCTTAACTTACTGGCTGTACCAACAACACTTATACGATGAGGAAATATTTATCCCAATATTAGTCAAATATGCTGAAGTGCTCTGGTTAATTCAAAAATTTCCAAAACCAAAGATTTCCCATATTTACCATATGGTTAACTGATTTAAAAAGAATTTTTTAAACACTAAACTGTAACTATTCTATAATTAATACTTTCTATCTTTTTAAAATTTATTTATTTAGTATTTTAAATTCAAAACATTTTTTACATTTTTTTAAGATTTTTGAGTTCTAGGTTCTCTCCCTTATCCCCACCCACAATTAAGAAACCACACGTGAAGTTGTGCAAAATATTTCTAGAAAAGTCAAGTTGTAAAAGAAAACATAAATCACTCACCCTAATGAAAATAAAAACTCTTAAGAAAAATTAAATTAAAAATAAAGAGAGAGAGAGAGAGGGAGAGAGTGCTTTGATCTGTATTCAGAACAACCAGTTCCATTCTCTATGTATGGATAGGATTTTTCATCATAAGTCCTTCAAAGTGGTTGTGGGTAATTGTACTACTGACAATAATAAAGTCATTTACAGCTGGTTATCCCAGAAAATTGCTATTACTTTGTATGCAGTATGTTTCAGTTTGTTCATAGAGGACTTTCCAGAGTTTTGTTTTTCTTGACAGCCTCTTGTTCATCATTTCACAGAAAACAATAATATTCCATCAGAGAAACTTCTTCCAAAATATTTTTACAATTACTATTGCTAATTGTATTCCCCCCCCATTTATTGTCTCCTTTCACTCTGTCCCTCCTCAAAAGTGTTTTGCCATTGACCACTCCCTCCCCCATAATGCCCTTTCTTTTATCACCCTTCCCAAATCTTTCCCATATCCCATTCCCTTCCTATTTTCCAGCAGCGTAAGATAGATTTATATACCCCTATTAAGTGGATATATTATTTTCATTTGAGCCTATTATGATGAGAGATAGCGTTCATTCACCCACCCTCTCCTCCCCATCTTCCCTTTCTCTGTAAAAACATTTTCTTTTCTCTTTTTTTATAGCAGATAATTTGCACCATTCTGCTTCTCCCTTTTTCCCTTTCTCCCAGTACATTTCTCTCTTGCCCTTTAATTTCTACTTCCTGCTCTTACTCCTTCATGGTGGCTCCTCCCTGAATACCTTTTTATCTTAACTAATTGAGAAGGCATTTCAGAATCTCACAGTGTGTCAAGATCATGATTATGGTTATTAGGTCCATTATAGGATACTGCAGATGTGGAATGGTTAGAAGATTGGGCTAAACCTATACTGATTTTGGGTTATCTCCTGAAAGTTACTTATAAAAAATAAATCCCTGCAAGTCACTCATAATAGGAGACCACAAAAAAGAAAAATGCATTTTATATATGTGTGTGTATTTGTGTATATATAAAAATATATACACAAATGTATTGAGCTTATTTTTTAGATTCTAAAGTAATGGAAGTTAAATATATTAACCATAATTTCCTAGTTGAGAGAAACTAGGCAACCAATTAGGGTAAATGACAAATGACTGTGTGTCAGAACATAAACTTGGTTTGAGGCAAACAATATCTATTCTATGTGGAAGTATAATACTTCAATAGCTCTTATGTTAAATTCCCGTGTCAAATAGTAGGATTTATTTACAGATGCCTGACATTTAAGGTAAAAATTGGATAAAAATTCTAACCAAAAGCAGTAAGAAAAACCAAAATGAAGCTAAATTATCTGGAAGGCTTGCTGCTACTGGAATACAGTTGCCGTATTAAGTAAGAATGAAAATGGGTTGAATAGAAGTGAACAAGAAAGAATTCTCACCCAAACATGTGCTTTTGTGTTCTGTTTTCCCTGTTGGCATAGTTAGCCCCAGCTGGCTTGTTAGGTCACTGAGGGACAGGCTGCCTGTCAGTCACACTTTACCTCCCTTGTCTAAATATGGCCTCTTCTTTCATTGGCTAATCAAAGAACTGGCAGGTTGGTGATGGCAAACATGACCATGACCTTTAATAGAAGTGTCAAACATTGTTTTCTTTTTTCAGAGTAAGACATCCTATATGTCCCTTGGTTACAGAAGAAATAGGTTTAGACAAGTAATAAATGAACTACAGAAGAAAGCAGGTCATTCATTTCCACATGCAGAGCAATGTATTCCTAGGCAGAATTTCAGAATAGGCAATTTTTGTCACCTTTCCTCATTCAATTTTGTCACTCCTATCCAACAACTGCCATTCTGCCCATGCCCTCCCTACCATCATCCCCATAGCCAGAGATGAGCTATAGTGATCTCAAAAGCCTCCTGAGAGAATTTTTTTTTTAATTTTCAGGCTGAGAATTTACACCTCAGAAATTAGCTTGATTTATTGTTTTGTTGATTGTCTAGACTTAATGAAATGATTGAAGAAAATGTTCATGATGCAGATTAAATTTAAAAGTGTCTCCTGCATATACTTTTTCAGCTAGTCAATTGTTAAACATTTACCAGCACATCCCTGCCAGTAGTAATCAAATAACCTCAGTTTCTCTCTATTATCTTCCAATAAAAATCTTCTCTAAAGAAAGGATCTAATATTTAGAAAAATTGTGCATTTTTAACCTACATTGAATTACTTGCTGTCTAGGAGAAGGGAGGAGAGAGGGAGGAAAAATCCCCAAGGGTGAATGTTGAAAATTATCTTTGCATGTATTTTGAAAAATAAAAGACAATTATCATAAATAAAAAATAAAAAGAATCGAGTACAAAAGATATGAAAGGCAGCACCTTGTTGTAACATATGGAGCAATCTCAAACAGACCCTTAGAGGGTTGGGGACAAGTCTGTGTCCTTTCTCAGATCTGCAGTCTAAGCTGAATCTAAATTACTCTGTCATCATATACTTAGATTCCCTCTGAGCTGACCTCTCCCCTGCCATGTGGGGCTGGTCCTACCCACAGCTCAGCTCTAAGCACTTGGGGAAAAATGAAGAAAAAACAGTCATATACCACCCAGCTGCCTTACCAGCAGGTCACTAGCAGGTCAGCACACAGAGCAAACTCAGAAAAGAAGAAAAGGTTTCCCACAGTGACAACCATCCCTCTCTCCCCATATGTCAATGGTTAACCTAGGTCAACTCCTTCCTTAATGCAGATCTAAATCTTCCCCCAAAGCAACAGCATCAGTCTTAGCTGTAAAATAAATCATTTTCCCTTTTCTTTAAAGAGCTTATGCCATCTCTGAACACTGAAGATGGCAATATAATCATTCAAAAAAAAAAAACCAGTTTCACTTGTTCCTTTCCACTTTGTGGCTCAACTAGACTCCCACTCCTCCTCCTGGCCACATATTAATGCTTACTTAACCTCTTGATTGCTGATTTACCATATTCTATGAGGAGAATTCACTGTAATCAGACCCTCTACAACTAACTCCAGAGTAAGCTCTGAGTTTAATATTATATTCTTAAAGGCTTTCAGAAAGCTGGCAACTTCTATTCCGTAATTCTTTCACTTTTGTTGAAAGTAGAACTTATCTCATTAGTTTAAAGTTGTATCATTGGTGGATTTATGCAGTTAGATTATATGATTCTGAGAATCCTCACTAAAAAAAGTGAAAAAGTTTTATCTACTTTCCTTCATTGCTTGATTTCAATGAAGCCAGTTACAAAAGCAGTTACTGGATAGTTACATACTTATAATGGGAAATAAAGATTTAAAATTAAATTCTTTAAACAGCCACAGCATAAAATTGATATCCACAATTCCTTCCACCACACTCTATTTATCTTTAGACAAGGTAATATATGAATTCAAGGAACTGGATGCTCAATTCAAATTCTTCCTTTGTCAGTAGATAAGAACCCAGAAAACCCAAGAGTTTAGAGAGGCACAGTTCAGTGACTTAGATTAAAACTATAAAACAACTGTAAGTTGTAAAGTGATAAATTTAATAAACACAGGCATATATACATATTCATAAATGTGAATATATATATGCATATGCATATGTATACTTGGTCTTGATCTGTAATTCCATTGTTTAGGGAACTTCCTGAACAGAAACTATCAATATAGAACAAAAATCATTCTGCAACTTTAACTGTTTTGAAGAGTTTCTCTGAGAAAATGAAATTTATTAGTGATAACTGTAAAGTCTTGAACTTTGCAATAAAAAAAAAATAAATTCTTTGAGTATTAAATAATTTCCTGAGGTTAAGTGACTCCCTGGAGTTCCAGAGGCAGTAATGTCTTAGGGGCAGGATTTGAACCAAAATACCTTAATCTCTAGAAACAGTTATCTTTCCATTATGCTATATTTCCACTCAAAACAGTATATAATTGCTAGCTATTGTTAAGAAAGTATTAGTCACAGTGGGGAAGATGCTCTAATGGGAGCTGACTTCTTGGATTAGATCAGATTATAACTCCTAGGGAAGTATCTATTTATAATGCCAGCAAGGTTCACATTCATCCTAAGTATTTTCTCAACTGAATATTTCCATTTATTCAGAAAAAGACTATTTAGTAAGGAGAGCCTGAGACCCTTCAATTCCTCATTAGGAAGCCATCTGTGGGAAAGAGAATGCAAAGAAGCATTTCTCCTAGTTGCCATTATAATTTTTTCCTTGACATGAGAAAAAACATTTGCAAAAGATTGCTTGCCAGCATTTGGTCATATTAATATGGCCAGAAATAACCATGAGGCAACTAAGCAAATGAGGGCTTTTCATTTCCATTCCACATAGAAAATTTTAACTCTCAGTGGAAGGAAGGAAATTTTAAAAAAATCTAATTGGAACTGGTAGAATTGGATCAATTGCAGACTCTTATGAAAATTGAGAAAATTAAAATAAATTAAAGTAGACAAATGGCTTCTTTGTTTACTCAGGATATATTGTAATTGTTTTCAAGGGGAGGGCAATGGTTAACAGACAGTCTGCATGACCCTTTAAATGACTATTGTCTCTCCCTGTAGCTCAGTAACCCAGCTATATAATGAAATGCTGCCTTCCTCAGAGATGCTCTAAAAAGCAGCCATGTCAAGTTTTGAAAAATATCCTTTTTAACCTTCGAAAGAATTGATGGCTGCACATGGTGATATATGAGGATAAGCGCTCAGTAGTTATGAGCAATGGGCTTACCTTGCAGACTATGGCAATCACTGGAGATCTATGCAGGCATTGTGAGCTAGTTAATCACTTTATCACACGCAAACTGACTGGATTTATAACAGTAACTCTAATAGGGTAGTTGAGTCTTTTTTATTATTTGAGGAAATTGTATTTGATGGGAGGCCAACACCAAAATTTCAGCAGATTCAAAAGTTTATGGAATAACTCAGTAAAAAGGAAACAATAGCTGAATTGTTCATGCCAGATCTTGGATATGATGCAGTATATAATTATCAATCCAAACCTTAAAAAACTACATAATAGGGTGGAAGAATAAAGCCAGGCTCTTTTCTATTTAGTCCAGTTTCTTCAGACCCTTATTTGTCATTCTATTACCTAAAGCTGAAATAAAGGAGTGACTGGAAATTGCTATCTTGAATGGAATCTTTTTTTTCATTTTCTGGATAACCAAAATTGCCTGCCATGCCTTAATATCAGCAATATCGAGTCACAGAAATGGTTAAAATGATTTGCTCATGGTCACACAAATAGTATGCATAAGAGGAAACAATAATATCTCTCTTGAGTTCCAGACTTCCATCATTAGCTACCTATATCTCCATCTGGACATTCTGTTGATACTTCAAACTAGACATATATAAAATAAAATTCATTATCTTTCTTGCTAAGCCCATCCTTCTTCCAAACTTTTCTATTTGTGATGAAAGTTCAATAATTGTTCTTTTATTCCAGGTTAACCAAGTCATCCTTAAATCTTCCCTCCTCTGCATTTCCCTTATCAATTGTTTAGTCTTATCAGTTCTGTCTCTAACACATCTCTCCAAATGTGGCTCCTTTTCTCTATTTTGAAGGCTAGTCACGGACCATAATTTGAGCTCTCGTCACATATCACCTGAACTTTAGTCTTCTAATTGGACCCCTTAGTTCTAGGTATTTACACTCTTTGAGACATCTTCATATAAGTCCCAAAATAATTTTCCTAAAAGTATAGTTCTAACCGTATATTGTTCCCAAACTCAAAAATCTTCAACTGTGTCTTATTTGCCTCTAAGAAAAAATGCAAACTCCTCAGTTTGTCATTTAAAGTCTTTCATTTCTCATTATTTACCTTTCTACACTATTCATGATACATGGAGTGTTCAAAGAAGATAGCACTTCTGGTATGAGGAATTGCCAACTCTTTTCAGAGCCATTCATCCACTTTTGTTGTCTACTGTGGCTCCAAGAAGCTGTAGCATGTGCTGTAGACTCCTGCTACTAATCCAGCTCTGCACACTAGCTAACCAAAGTTGAGGATAATTGATGGGCCTCAAAACAATTGGTGAGTTGAGGGGGTATCCACCCCAAGCATGTTAAGACTTCCCCAACAAAATAGGCAGATAAGAACAATTTGTTCCAATATTCATGAAGACAGCTGGAGTAGGCATTGTGGAGTGCTTAAAATTTGGTCAGACATCGAAGAAAAAAAGTTCATCCACTGCATCCCAGACCATCTTGTCATCTTGACTTTTCTCTTGCCACTGGACTTAAATGATTCTGGAAGAAAGAATAAGACCGAAGAGTTTTCAGATTATGGTTCACTTGAATCCAATTCACACGAGTGAAGACATCACCCCATGATATTGATATTATTGGTCCTCTTCAAAAACACACAAATTTCTATCTAAAACTAGATGACCTGCTATTCCCTAAGGTTGACATCCCAGCTACCATCTCTGTGTCCTTGAATAAGCTCTTCCCCAAAATGGAAAACACTCCTTCTTTACCTCCTACTTTCATGATCTTTAATTAAATTCCCTCAAAGATTGGTATACACTATCTACAATGAGAAACCTTTTTTTTCTGATACTCTCTAATTGTTAGGGTGTACTTTGTCCTCAAATTACATTCTGTTTATTTGTCTACATGTTATATTTTACATTTCCCCCTCCTCTCAAGTAAAAGTTAATCTCCTTGAGGTCAGGTACAACTTTGCATTTTGTCTTTCAAGCCACATCACCTTGGCTTGAATAAGGTTTTTTGAATGAATGGAAGTGACTTTTTATTTTATTACTATATATATACTTTAGAAATTATCACATTGATTATTGAATCTTTGAGATATGTTCAAAACTGGTATATTTGCCACTAAAAGAAGAATATATGATAACAAAGAACAAGGAATAGGATGACAAAACAGAAAGGATGCTTAAGAAAAGTTTGATTTACTTATCTGGAACATCAAGTCACCTTCATCCCTTTATAAGTACCCGGAAGAGCTCCCCTCTTGCTATATATCTGACCCTGAATTTTTGAATATTGTCTTATGAAATCCCCTTGTCACTCTCTGACTACCATGTCAGACTCGGCCAACATTAAAAAAATTCCTTCCCTTCCTGAGCCCTCCCTCTTTGCTATTCATCATCAAACTTATAAATCATAGCATGCAAAATACAACAGCTTTGACAGGCACGGGGTTAAAGTAATAGTTTCAATCTAACATATTCAGAGATTCCTATTTGAACATAAATCTTTCATGAGAGCTTCAGAAAAGTGACAAATTAATTGGAAATTTAACCAGTTCTGGTACAGTTCTTTGTCAAATAATATAAACTGTGACCTTTATGCCACTCATAAAGTAATTTCTACCAATTGGAATGGGAAGGGAATTAGTCAGCAATATTAATCAATTCTTTACGCTAAACACTGTGCAGAGTTGACCAATTTAAATAAAAAAACAGTAAACAAGAATCAGATACATACTGAATAGATCAAATAATAAGTGACTACAATTAATAAAAGATTCATTTTGTAGAATTTTATAGATAGAAAATGAATATTTTCTTTTTTAAAGGATATATTTCTACTTATAAAATTTATATTTGTAAAATTCTATTTTAGGGATTACATTTAGTTCAGAAAAAAAGGAATGTTCATAAAAAGGTATTCTTTGGTTCCAATAATACTAGATTTCAACTCACAGGTCCCTCATAAAAATTTCTGCTCAGTCACATTTATGTGACCTCAGGCAAGTCAGTTACCCTTTTTGGACATGTTTTCTCATCTCTAAAATTACATTATTAGATTAGAATGATACCCAAAATTTAATAAATGTGTACAAACCTATGACAGGTTTTTATATAGAGTTATCACAAATATAAAAGGTTATCTCTGCTTTTAGACCTCTTATAATATTCTATTGTTTCCTCTCAGGAAAATCATCTAAACTTCTCATATGTTCCATTTCTCATGTAATGAGGTTCAATGAACAACAAACTTAAAATTCAAATATTTTGGTTTTGTGTTGTTTGGAGGTTTGATTTTGTTTTGTTTTGTTTTGTTTTGGGGTGTTTTTGGTTTTGGTTTTAAGACTACCAACTACTTAGATCAATGTTCAAGATTAAATGAGACATTCTTTTTTTAAATGGAGACTTCTACATATGAAAATTGTTGATTCAGTGGTCCCACTAGCTTTGAACTCATTAGCAATCTGTTCTATGGGTAGCCTAAGTATAAGATCCAAGTTACATCTGTGTGAAATCCAAAAATGGCTATTTATTTACTTTTAAGTATAAGAAAATTCTCAAATAATATTGAGAATTCCTAACTAGGAAGATAAAGAGCTGGAAAATTCATTACAAATAATGAAGTAGGGGAATATGGACAACAATTCTCTTTACAAAAACAGTGGGTATTGAATGATATCTCAAGAAGCTTTTAGTCTCAGGACAAATAGGTAATGAGTTTAACAGTAGAGTCCAAAGGTTTTACCTGACTTTTCAAAGCATGTTAATGTATAAAATGTTCAAAATACTTATGCACTTTAGCATAGTTGAATCCTGAGTATGATTTTTAAGACAAAAGTGGAACTAATGGTGTCTGAAATCAATCTGTTCGGACAAAAGAATATTAGCACTTAGAATGAATCTTCCAGACTATTGGTTCAATTGTTTTCTTTGACAAATGTGGAAACTAAGGTTCAAAGAGTTTGGTTCTTGCAAAAAGTTAGCTTAATACTAGAACCTTGGCTTGCTGACTTCCAGTCTATTTCTCTTTCCACCAACATTTTACTGGAAAACAAGAAACAGATTCTGCTATTTTTTTGTTCCTTAACTTTCAAGGAGGTTTTGTGAGGAAGCTGCTCACTTTCTTAGGTTTTTAATTCCTTCATGACACAGAAGGAAGGACTCAAAAAATCTTGTTAACTTTTTTTTTCTGACTTCTTTGGTTAAGTGAGCAAAAATAAGAACAACTACACTGGGAGGCATGAGACCAGCTCAAATGGAGCATCTGTACAAAGCTTCTTGGTCCTCTTCAAGGACAGTTTGAAGTGAGTAGTTTGAAGACTCTTGCTCATATAGTGGGGTCTATTTCATCTTTTCCTTCTCCTCTTCTGTAAGCTTCTCCTAGCTGATTTGTTGATATACTGTAACAGACATAGCCAGTGATTCTAAAATTTATGGTATCAGGTCGTTCTGTTGAACATAAATTGTCCATCTCTCCTCTTCGTTGTCCATCCTAACTTCCTATCCAAGTTTTCAGTTTCACGGACATAAATGATAGATGATAGATAAGGAGATAAAACAGACAGACAGACAAACTATGCTGAACACTGAGAATAAAAATATAAACCATCAAGAGAGTTCCTGTCTTCAAGAGCTTATATCTTAACAGAAAATATAGCAAATAAAAGAGAACTCAAAAATGAGTGGTAGTAGCATGATGTGGAGATGACCAGGAAGTGTTTGTAATCCTGGTTCTCATCAAGACAAGGCAAAATTACAAAAGGAGGAGGGACAGAGGGAAATGTAAATGGCATGGTGAGGTGAAACAGGAAGTGATGAGGTTATAATTCATCTTTTTAACAATTATTCCTGAAGAAAAGATAAAAAATAATATAGGATGAATTTAATACATAATTAGAACTGATTCTAATTAGCCTTGTACTTCATTATCATTAAAATTCATAACATGAGAAAAAATCAAAAACTTTGGGAATGGAATAAAATTTTGGGATTCAGACCTACCCAATACTTAAGATTTCACTTGTGTAAGGATTCTGAATTAGGAAACTCTCTACATATGTTGTAGCCTGTACAATCTTCCCCCAGAACCACTCCCATAGAATTTAAATCCTTCTTCAAACATTCAAACATTTCCTTTTTGTCTTTGTAACTCTGTCACCAAGGAAATAGTATCATGCATAGGATGGGCATTTAAGTGTTGAACTTGAAAAAAATCTGTCAACTATGACAAGGTATGAAGTCTGTAGCTTTTGATTTAGGATAAGATTTAAGATTATATTCTGCTTTTCATATTCACAAACACTTACAAAGTTCCTTTTGGGAAATCCTCCCTTTTTTGTGTTTCTGAGATGTTAAATACAATGTCCATTGCTAATACATTCTTTTAGTGGTTGCTATAAGCATTGGATGAACTTTCTCAAGATTCCATTTTATTGACAGATAAATTGAGGAAGAGAAAATAATGCATAAAGTCACAGAAACGGGAGTATCAAACTGATAAGAGAATGTAATAATAATGATTACTTTCCTTCTGCTTTTACTATCACATATTTCCATAATTCAGTTTCAGTCTGCTTAGCGTGAAGGAAAGAGACTTTTATCTAGGTACTTTGTCTTGAATGAGAGAGTATCTCCCAGTGCTTCCTTAGGAGATACACAAAGCATGGAAAATTTCAGTCAGTTTAAGGCTCCCTTAGGAATGAAGGGTAACCACCAATCTCCCAAACGTGATTGATTCCTGGTCAGCAACAGCATTATCCTCTAGGGAAGCTACTCTAATGATCCTGAAGAATTGTTCTCCTGATATATATTGCTAATGATATAGCTCCCTGGCAGCTATTTCTACTTGTTTACTTTTCCTACTGAAGTATTCGTCTCCCCTGAAATTTTCCACTGCAAGTCTCTCAACTCTGCAGGTTGCTATATTTCTTTTCTTTCTGATTTTGCTGCTATTGCTGCTGCTGTTCCTCAGAACCACAGTTTCCCTTTGATGATCTCTGCACCATTACATAGGTCTGGGTAAGAATGAACCCAAAAATCTACAGTAAGGATTCTTAAACCTTGTTTGTATCATTGACCTCTTTGGCTATCTTGTAAGATCTATGGATTTCAAAAAATAATTATTTTAAATACATCAAATAAAAGCATAAAATTATAAAGTAAATCAATTATATTGAAATATAATTATCAAAATATATTTTTTAAAAAAAGGTCTTGGGCCCCCTTATTAAACAACCTTTATCACCATAGAAACCCAATGACAATACATGCAGATTTCTTACTGAATTATCTTCACTTTTCATCCAAAACTCTGTATTATATATAGATGTAGCCTTTTAACTCAATTGGATTTTAGAATCCAAATCCCTGCTATCCTTCATGCAACTTTTCCCAAAGTTCTCTAAGGGAGGCTTAGGAATCATTGGTTCAGAGGTTTCTTTCTCAAGTCACTGATAAAGTTAGCAATGACTAATTAAAAACAAGACCAAATATTGATTGTGATAAAACATTAGGTGCTTGAGGATAGTATTGTTTTTTAACTGCCTTCTGGCTCTTTTCTCATTTGGATAATGTCTCATAAGTTCCCTGAGGACAATTAATATATAATCCAGAGTTATAAGAGTTTTAATGGACTGAAAATGTGTAGCAATTGACCTTATTTTATAGAGAGCTTAACCTAAATAGTATCTTCCATAGCAAAGGCTTCTCCAAACCCTATCTAGAGGCATATGGTGGGTTATAGCAAGTTGAAACCCTTTACAAACAAGTAACTCCAGAAAAAAAAACATATTAAAAGCTATCACACCCCAAAAATAATAGGGTTTGGTTGAGTTGTAAGAGTGAGGGATGATCAATAGACAGCCCAGGTACTCCACTGCAGATATCAGGAGAAAATGAGAATGATACTGAGGATTTTCATGGACCCCCTGGGGAAAACTTAGAGATCATGCGATTACAAGGATGTGGCATAAGCAAGTCACAGGCAGTACTGATAGTATAAGTTTCATTCTATATCCTTCATGGTGGAAATGTCCATATTGGTGATATGGCAGATACATTTGAATATTTGAGAGCATTCAGAGGCAGTATGATGCCTTAGCAAGACATGGAATTAGAAAGCCTGACTTCAAAGTACTCCTTCAGAAGTCACCTGCTCACCACATGATCTTAGAGAAACCATTCCACCTCTCTGAGCCTCAGCTTTCTCATTTTTGAAATGAGAATAAAACTTCGGCCTGCATTCATATTGTTGTGAGACATATTTAAACGCTGTGTAAAACTGAAAAACATCATACTATATAAATACAAACTCAGAATCGGCACCTTCAGGTTTATTTAGATTATAATTTTCTTTCAGTTAAACAGGGTAGAAAACTTTGGAAATACAAAATTGGAAAGAGCAATAGAATTATTTTAGAAACAAATTACAACTGATTCGTTTAAAGGTTTGCATCACACAAAGAAATGAGAAAAAAATTTTCCTTATATTTTTGTTTTTGAATTCCAATTTTATGTTTTAGTAAAGATTTTAGTCATTTAATGTTTTATGTGCATGATTTGTTTAAAACCTTTTTTTGAAAGTCTGTCAAGTGAGCAGTCCTATACTAAGCACTATGTGATGTGAAAGGGATAACTGTAACTTTGAAAAAGTCATTCCAGTTTTTTAGGCCTCAGTTTCACAATCTGGAAAATAAATTGGTTAGAGAAGATAGCATCTAAGATTTCTTCCAACTTTAAAATTCTATAATCTGGTAAATTTTCAGAATCACATATTCACTGGTAGTTAGGAATCTATAGTCAAAGAACAGCAAAAAACTCATGATAGGAGAAAGAATGAAATGTTAGACACAAGATGATAAGAGATATATCCATAGTTAAATTTCAAATATGATATTCTTGAGTTTTACTAACACTAGTACTTTGATCTTGCAAAAAGCTATAAAAATAGTCACAAAGAGAGAAGCTTTGCCTCGTATCCCTCTGGATACAGGGTTAAGAATAATATCCCTGGTATTTTTGTTTTCTATCCTGCTCCCCATCTGTCCACCGCCCTGGAGTTTCTATGGAAGCCATTGTCTTTAAGACTATCACATTCTGTAAAACTCTCAGCTATTGCCTATCATTGATATTTCTCCTCTGCTGGTCAAATTTGAAATCTTTCTGTTGATGGAACAATCCCTTACTACTTGACAGGGCAACCATTAAGTGATTGTGTAATTTCACTGTAAGAAGAAACCCAAAAGGTGGGGCCAAAGTCAGTACATAAGGTCATTTGGCATTTGTGATGGATAATGGGACTCAATTCTGAAGGCTGCTTGTCCAAGAAGCAGTGAGGAATAAGCCAGGAAATGCTTGAATTTGGCCCAGAAGATGGCCCCGACTACCTGACATCAGCTCAAATGAACCACAATTGCATGAGGAAATTCTGAAAATTCCCTTCTTTAAGGTGAAGATGACCTTCTACACTATTTTCTGCCTTTCATTTTGACACAGCCAGGATATGGGATTGTTCTTGCCATTAGGCTTATTCAGTGTTTTGTCTCTCTTCCACTTCTATAGCTTTGAGATTTGGTAAACATTTGAAGGAAATTTGTTCAATCAAAAAAGTTTGGGTAATAAAAGTCTTATTTGTATAAAGGCCTCATTGTCTGCCATAATTACGATAGGCTTTCAAAGTAGAAAAGAGCTTTAGAAACTGTCTAGTTCATGGGGCAAATAGGTAGCACAGTAGATAGAATGTTGAGTCCAGTCAGGAAGAATCACCTTTCTGGGTTCATATCTGGTCTTACATGTTTACTAGCTATGTCATTGAACCTTATTTACCTCAGTTTCCTCATCTGCAAAATAAACCAGAAAAAGAAATAGAAAATCACTCCAGTATCTTTGCCAGGAAAACCCCAAAAGGGGTCACTAAGAATGAGACACAATGAAAAAACAATTCAACATTTTCATTTTATAAATAAGGATTTTGAAATCCACAGAGAAATCCTTAGAATTCCACAGTAGTTAGCAGCAGAGCTGGAGTTTAGATCATCAGCCTTCTGATCCTGGAGATTTGAGGGGTTTTTTTTGTTTGTTTTCTTTTGTTTTTCCTACTCCATGATACTGCTGGATCTCAATTGGTTACTTTTGGGTCTTTCCTTGGGCTACCTATTCCAGGAAGGTTCTGTTTTGAGGTTCAAATGGGAGAACATATATAAAATGTTGTACAAACCATAAACATTTCATAAACAGCTACTATTATTGTCATCATTCTTATTTATTATAAAGTTCATATCTTGAACTTGGGTCCAAATCCTGCTTCTGACATATACTGATTGTGTGATCCTAAGCAAGTCACCTAGTTTTTCAGAGATCTAAGCGATTCTCTAACACTTAACACTACATAGAAAGTACCAGTATTCTTTGATAAAGGAAATTTCTTCACCCAAAATGTATCTATATCAATAAATTTACAAGTGTCACCCTTACCCCAAACCTATAATGATAAAATTTGGGTTTAGAATCAAGAATGACTAAGTTCCAGTCTGACTATGAACATACACTGTATAGCTGGACAAATCATTTAACATTTCAGTGTCTCATGCCAAGTATCTAAAACTAAATTAGAGAAAAAGTACAGAGGTGAATCAGTAAAGAAATTTTCTCACCAGAAAATCTCAAGTTTGAGCAACAATATATATATTTCTGATTTTTTGTTATTGTTGTCATTTTAGTTGCTTCTAAATCTTTGTGGCTCTATTTGGAATTATCTTGGCAAAGACACTGGAATGGTTTGTCATTTCTTTTTCCAGATCATTTTACATATGAAGAACTAAGGCAAACAGGATTAAGTGAATTAACCAAGGTCCTACAGCTAGGCCAGGTACTGTATCCATTGCACTACCAAGCTGCCTCACATTATTGATAACAAATGTCTGTTCCTTTATCTTGGGTATCTCTGCTTATCAAAAAAAATCCCATTTAGGTCTATCTATTTCCAATATCTGACGATCTCAGCCAGAATATCATTTGACTTCTCCTTGAAAATTCATGACATTATCTACAATTGATTTTCTCTCCCTAGAAGACTTTAACTTGACTACATCCTCTAGCAGTCACTCCCCCATTATAAAGGAAGGGTAATCACTCACAAAGCAGCACTATAATGGGAAAAGTTATATCCCTTCACAAAGACTGGTAGGGATGGGCCAGTCATATGTGGCGGACATAGGAATCCAGGGAAATCATTTAACATCATTTGCCTTCAAGGTCTTGGAAACCAGACAATGCAGAAAAATAGAAAGAGCCATTTTGCCAATTATCTCTTCTGTGTCTCTGCCTAAAATGCTGATGACACAAGAGCTGCAATAGAGTAGACATAGTAATCATGTAATTAAACGTAGAAAATACTCCTATCAAGAGCAACATTATGATTATGTTTATAAGGCACATGTTTAATTGCTAACCACACACATCCCATCCCATCTCCTCTTTTTAATTCCACATATGGACTATTAAGGCAACCATGTGGATTAAAAGGATCTGCTTAGACTTTTCCTAGAAAAAAGGCACAAAATTGCCTGCCTGCCCAAACATTTAGCCAGATAAATATTCACTGCTTATCCTTACTCAGGTAAAATATGCTCTCATGTCTAAAATTGGGATTATTTTGTCTAATTGATGCCCAAACAAAGACTGATAAATGGGTTATCCTTTAGAATTGATGATATCTTCTTGGAACTCAGGATAAGTTGTAATTTGCTTTCATAAATACATATATATATACATATATATATATATAAAACTATAACCTCCTTTGGTTATAGTTAAAGGCTACCCAAATGTTGTGAGAGAAGATCTTGGGAAACTTGGAAATTTTAAGGAATTCAAGCACAAAGCATTTTTGACTTCCTCAAACAGGGAAGAACTGCTCCATGGGCATTTTCTTCTGCACAGAAGAAACCATGGTGTTTCTCAGAAACTCAGGACTCAAAAGAGAAGATATGTGACTTATCAAGAGATCTCTAAATAATACAGTACTACGATGTTTGAAACCAGTTAAAATTGGAGGTTTCTCAGTCAACACCCTCCAGAGCTATAGGATCAATAACTCAGTCCTTAAGAACACTTAGTACAAAGGCAGCAAGATGAGAGATGGACTATCATGTATGAGGAAAATCCAGGAAGACAGTCAAAATAACCACAGAGGTCAGAATGGGGAGTAATATATAAGTATGTAAAGGTAGAACAGAGCCAGGTAGTAAAGGGCTTTAAAAATTTAACAAAGGAGGCTGTGACTGATCCTAGAGGCTATTAGAGTTTATTGAATAGGGGAATTCTAAGGTACAATTTGCACTTCAAGAAAATCATATTGGTAACTTGTATGAAGTGAAGAGGCTTGAGGAAGGGAGACCATTTCAGTAATCCAAGAAAAGGGTGATAAAAGACCTGAACTAAAGTAGTGGCCACAGAAGTAGAGGGAAAAGAATGGATGCAATAAGTATTGTGGATAAAGAAATTACAAGAATCAGTAACTGATTAACTATGTGAGGAAAGTGAGAAAGAATAAAGAATCAAGGAAAAAGCCATGATTATGAACTTAGATGAGTGGGAAGATGTTAGTATCCTAGAAATATATAGGGCACTTCAAAAAGAATATGAGTTTTGGAAAATAAATAAGTTCCATTTTGGATATAAAATTTACCCTAATCTCCCCAGTTGCTAATGTGTTCCCCTACAAAAATTACCTTGTATATAACTTGTATAAACAATATATAAAATACAAATATGCACTTCTATGTACATGAAATATTGACTGTGACTGCTTGAAGGAGGGGACTGTTTTTGTATTCCCAATGCCACAGCAGTATTTAAAACATAGATGATTAATAAATACTTGATAATTGATTATTTTTTAACTTATCTGCAACCTTGGACATTTTGATATTTTCCTTGATATCCTCTCTAGAAGAGGTTTTCTTTTAATATTATTCATTTATTTTTTCTGGTTATACATGTATATTTTTTCAACACATTTCTTTATGAATCATGTTGAAAGAGAAAAAATCAGAATAAAAGGAAAACAACCACAGGAGAGAAAAAAACAAAAAGGAAGTGAACAAATCATTGTTGATTTACATTCAATCTTCATAGTTCTCTTTCTGCATGAAGATATTTTCTATTCAAAGAATATTGGGATTGCCTTGGATCACTGAACCACTGAGAAGAACCAAGTCTTTCATAGTTGATAATCACACAATCTTGCTGTTCCTATATGCAAAGCATTTCTAATTCATCTAACTGTTCCTTCTCCTAGTGAAGAAACTACCTCTAATCCTGAAGATCAACTCATTCTCAACAAATTATAGATTTACCAATTTTCCTGGAGATTATAGGGAGAGCAAAATGAATAACTTGGTATACTATTGGTCCTAATCACAAAAAGATCTCATGTCATTAGCAAGATATCACCTTCCCCTGGAAATTCTTGAGATTGTCTATCTTATTGCCTCTAATCCATTATTGTACTTAGGGGAAAAGATCAATACTTTGCTATGTTTTTCTTTGTCTTTGTTTCTTCAGGCCCAGCACATAATAAATACTTTAAAAATATTTGCAATTGTAATTAGTTAATAAGCATGAATCTGTACTGATGTACATACTAAAAACCTTTTAAAGAAGAAAGTAATATATCAAAATGATTTGTATTTGTTTATAGTGAAAATAGTATGAAATTCTCTTCCTGCAATATTTGCCCTTAAACCTTTTTCCACTATCTCCTCCCTGACACAACCAGACAACCCCTTAAGCATAGATGTTCAGACCCACAGATTAACTGAGAGCTGAGCCCAGAGTCAAAAAAAAATGTAGGAGGAAGGGATGAGAGACTGGGGAATTTTTTACTCCCTGCAATCTATTTTTACCCTTAATCAATCAATCAATATATGTTTTGAGCACCTACCTTGTACAAGGTGCCTTATTTAGCCTTATAATAGAAATAAAAATATACCACACCATTTGATTCCCACTCACAGGTTGTTGAGGAAGACAATCAGATTCAGTATTATTTATTCATCTGACTTTTTAGCTTCTGGTTTACTTTAAAATGTTTAATATTTGAGGATAAAATGAATTTGAAATATTTCTAACACTGCATGTTTGTGAAAAGTATCTAAATCTAGTCACTAATAACAATATTGCTTGGGGCAAAATCAACATATGTTCCAAAGAACTTCTTGTTTTGATTGAATATTCTTTAAAAAATTGCTTTCCAACCTCAACGCTTTAATGCTGCTTCAGTGTGCTTAAAGTGCTCTATATTCATTTCATCTTCATTAACAAAGGCACAATGAAATCCACAAAGCGGATAGAAGGAGACTGGTTGTCTTGCCATAATTATCTGGCAAATCCATAATGAATATGTGCACTATCTATATTGAAAAGCATTCTGTGAATTCCTTGAAAGCCATGATTGCAAAAACATATTGACCATTCCAGAGAATTCCTGCAATGATTTCCTGTATTTTCATGTTTGTAAAAGTTTATAGGCATCAACTAACAAAATGTTCCTTTACAAAGATATTTATGAATAATAAAATAGCATGAAACATTTATTAACATTATCAAGTCTTTGAAATTGCACAGTATTTTATATTCTAAGCACTTACCATGGACATGATACTTTTTTAATTCTATTTCTTAAAATGTTAATCATCTGTATTTTAAATGCCATAAAAGAATAATTTCCATTCTCATCTCCAAAATTGAATATCTGATTTCAAAGAGAAGTACTATCTTTAGGATAAAGCTGAATTGTCCATGATGAGCACCAGGAATGTAGGTAACAGATATAACACCTTCAGGTAACAGGAATTTGAGAGCTTGGGTAAAAGATAAGAAGTCAGCATTGAAAATAGACCCGAAAGTCAGGAATTCCTGTGTAAACCTAAAGCCTAGATTCTAGACTCCAATTAGATACAGTAGAAATAGGAAGATTAGGTTCCACACATCAGGTTAATAAGTCAAAATCATTACAGTAAAAAGTCAAGCACAAAATATAGATAGGCCCCACAAATATTAGAAGCTTAACAATATCAGGCAGGCAAAAGTCCAAGGCAAATTTTAAGAAATGGGGGAGATACAAAGGAGCTTATGGAACATGGAAAGATTTAGATGCAAAATGCCTGAAAAAAGAAACTTTTACTGACTATATAAATTATAAATGAGAGGCTAATGTGCATTAGTTGGGGAGCTTCCACTACAGAATTTATCCAAACTTATGAATTAATAGATCTACATAAACAATTAATATAATAGTTGGTTTGAGAATCCCCAGTAGCAGCAAGAAACAATTAAAAAAAAAGATTTAAAATAGAAAGACCTCAGTAAATAAAATGATAGGATGTTTACCAACACTTGTTGATTGATTAACTGATTGATTGATTGATTAAAACTTGCCTATTTATGCTCTAAAAACCCAAGTATAAAGTACCCCAAGTCATTTCTGAGATATGAACTAAGAGCTGGCAGAATCCTATGCATTTATCAGAAAAGCAGCACCTCCCTAAAAACTATCTGATGATACTAAACAGAGGTAATGAAGATATACATCAGAGACCAATGGTAGCAAAGTGCTTTTAAGAAAAACTATGAGCTTTTCACCTTATCATTGGACTAATACAAAGATATTTAACTTGAGTGAATTTACAGGACCAGAGGAAGGAAAGGATTTTTAAAAGAAAGTTGGTCAAAAGTAGGCACATTATCGCTACATTAGTGAAATATTAGGAGCGATACACATGTTAGTTAAAATCAAAATCTATAAGAAATATGCAAAAACTTCCCTTTTTGAGATGGTGTTATCATGGACACATTGCTCAGCTACAGTAACATAGTAATACTGAAGACAATTGGAACAATCTAAATGTGCATAAACCACTGAACATTGAACAGGAGAACTGATCAATCCACCATGCCTAGGTTGGATTTGCACCATAGACACTATCAGATCTTTATACAAAAGGAAGAAAAGGAAATATGTCCTTTAACTGCTTAAAAATATTCCAGAAGTTTGAGAGCAAGCCTCAAGAAATAAATGGGGTATCTACTACTTTCCAGTGACTCATGGAGAAAGTGCTGTTGTTATCTGGATCATTCATACGTTCATCCATTAAAAAAGTAATGTATCAGACATAGTGTTAGGCACTGAAATGCAAAAAAAAAATTAAGTTGTCTCAACCATCAAGAAGTTTGCATTCTATTGATCTCTTTTATACTTGAAGAGTATAAGGAAAGTGCAAGCCAACTTTAAGGTACAAGTCAGAAGCTATTAATAGATAACACCATCTCTATAGCATCCTTGCAAAATACCTGTACCACATAGTATTTCATCAGGGAATAAGTAAAGCAATATAGTCACCCAGCCATGTACAAATAAGCAAACAAGAACAATAACAAAACTTGAATGAGATAGAAACTTCCAAAAACTTATGAAGAAATAGTCATCATTACTAAGCCCTTTAATAATCTCACTCTTGAGTATAGAGTTGAGAATAAAGGAAAATAGAAGAATAAAATTGAATAATCTGCACTAAATCTTGTAACAACATTCAGAAATCAGTGAGACACAAAATATTAATGATCTTTCGGAGACCTGGTCAACTACCTCTTGCAACCTTTCCCCTACTCTTACTGACATATGTAAATCCAAGCAAATTTTCTATTGAATACCAACAGCAGCCTAGAGTGTTTGGAAGTGAAGGGCATCTGAAAATAATTACATTTCTCCATTGGAGATTTAATACTGAGATTCATTATCCAATATGTGCAATGGAGCATTTGGTTTTAAAGTGAGCTTTTACTGACAAATTTTAGAACTATATGAATGAGGATCAATTTCAATATAGACAGATTTATATTATGAACAGTACCAAGTTTGATGCTGCAAATCAGACATGAATGATCACATTAACTAGCTCTGAGTTCAGGAAAGACTAATGTAATTGTCAGTGCTGTCTTTTAAGCTCTGTTTGCCAAAAGTCATGGTGATATTAATAGTAGTAAAAAAAAAAAAAACGTGAAAAAAACTAAATCACTAAGACCTGCACAATTGAAATTTCAGGATTTCTACTCAATCAGTGCTACTAGGAGACATGAATTTCATTGTATTGGAAAAAAATCCTCCTTATCTCAGTTTTCCTTGGATAACTGCAGCTAAGTAATCATGGCAACCAGGGAAAAATACAAGATGTTAGGGCACTAGAAAGCTATCCCATAACAATTCTTTGAAGAATTAGCTAATATTTGGCTCTACAAAATAACCCAAGCCCAGAGATTAGTCAAAAAACAATATTATTGTTTATAGGAGGGTTTATTATACTCAATGTCCAAAGAGATTAAAAAAGTAAGCCAACTATAAAGTCAGCAAGGCAGGCTCTTCTCAGGGCCAATCTTCCAGTTTCAGCAAGTCCTACCATTAAGTCTCACTATAATATGATGATGAACCTTGTCCATGTCAATGGAATACAAGATTCATTTAATTCTATCATGCTTGAAAGTTTCTGAGTATGGTGTCAGCAACAGACCGATTCTGCTTTTGGAGACTTACTAATGACAGAGAAACTCTTTACCAGTAGCTTGGTCACTTGGTGAAGAATCTTTTGGCCATATAAGGTAATAAAACAAAAAAAATTTTCAAAGTAACTCTCAGACTTGTTCCTTCTTCTCAACAAGAATTTATTGACTACTTACTATGTACTGTGAAGCTATTATTACCACTGTGCTAAGTACTAGATTGTTCTTCTGCTATTTGAGTGGATATTGACCTATGAAATACTTTGATCCTAGGAAAGATTGACTGAGAGCCCTTGTGAGAGAGTGGATTTAGACTTCACACTTAATTCAAAGTTTTTAATAAAAAGCGATAAACCCAAAGTGAAAAAGCACAGTTTCTTATTTAATAAACTGGGATTAGACTTACTTTATAATGTATGATGATGATTATATTATTTATATTTCTATGACAATTTGAAGTTCACAAAAACTTTCCTCATAAGAGTCTTATCAGATAAGTTTTGCAAAGATTATCATCCCTGTTTTATAGATGAGGAAACCAACCTTTATAGGTTAAATAGCTTGCCTATCAAATCAATTTGTCTAACTAGGGCTAGATTCAAGTGTTTTGCATAGTTTAACATATTCTACTTGATTAACTGATTGACTGGATCTAATAAGTAGGAAAGAATTTGAGTAGAGTTCCAGTGACTGATTGAATTTGCTTTCAAAGAATAAACTTACGCTGGAATGGCCAATAAGTAATAAGGCCTATTTCTAACAACTTATGAAACAAAGAAAAACATAAAATGGATTTCTCTTCTCTTCAGAATAATGGCCTGGATTTGGTGTCAGAGTCCTTGATTTTACATTTCACCTCTGTCATTTATTATGTGACATTAAGCAATTCATCTAACCTCTTTGGCACACATTTTCCCTTTTTATAAAATGTGGAGGTAGTACTAAATGATGTTAAAAGTTTCTCATAGTTCTCATCCTATTGTCCTATGATATATGTGTACATCATACCCATAAAGATTTTGTATGAATGAGAAAGTACATAATATGGGCTAAGTCCTTTTAACTATTACATTATTTTACCAATTATAGCCTTTCACCTTCCTCTTTGAGATCTTGAAAAGCAGATCCCTCAAAGGTTCCAAAATTATAGTACCCACCACATGAATTCCCTCTATATATGCTAATATGCCTAATGCCCTATGACTCCCTTCCTTTAAAAATCACTAGTGATATATATTCTGGAAGCTTTTCAGTAATATAAATCTTTTTTCCAATTATATTTTCCAACATATTTTTCCACCACTTTTACCTGTGGAATACTTTGCCCTGACATGATCAATAACCAAAATATTTTCACTTGGTTTGGAGAATTTTGTCCATTTTTTTTCATAGAATTTCTCTACCTTTTTATCCTCTACAAGATGTGATGGCATAAAATCTACAATTCCTTTCATAGTAATCTTTTGCTTACATGAATAGAACATGGCCAAGTATCACATAATATGATTGTGTCACCTTCTGTTAGTATCCATTTTCCTTTTCCCATGTTGACATTATATTGATTGAAGCAGAAGGAGTTGCACAGGACAAGAGCTTGCATTTCTTCATCTGTATTTTCTAAGGAGAGAGGATCAAAATATACATCATCATACTTCTAGCGATGAACTTTTCCATTCTTAGATTGGTCCTTGAACAATGAATTCAGTAAATCACTAATTCAAGCAATCACTGAGATTGTATTCAAAGTACTTCTAACTTCTATATCCTTCATGAGCCTGCATTCTGCCATCACATTCTTCAGGAATGTAGGGTCATTTCCACACCATCATGAGTTAGACTTCTATGAAGACCATAAGAATTAAAATTATAAGCTAGAAGTCTACCAGTGAATTTGAGCATGTTACCTATGTTTATTCGCATATAAAAAGAAATGTAGAAAAAGGCATATGAGGATTATGTATATTCAAAAAAGGATATAGGCTGGTCATGAAGTTAGAATGATGTTTAAAAGCACATAATCTGGCAAACATGAGAAGCAGTTACAAAGGGAAAGATGGTAAGGTTGGGATCACAATTTCAATTAGTGTAGGAAGTATCTGTATAGATGAAATTAGAGCTCACTCAGAATAGCACAAAAAAGATCTTTTGCTATTAATCCTAATATAGCTTTCAACAATGAAAACTGCCCTGTTTGATCTAAGCTTTGGTCTCCTATTTTATGAAAATTGTTGGCAAAATCCTACAGCTTCTGATGATAGCAAAAATTTAGATTAATGTACAAAATTAGCTTGAGAAAACAAGAGACAGTTACATGACAATAATACAATTAATCTTTGTCCCATGAAGATGTTTTTCTTAATTCAAGATCCTAAGAAAAGTTATTTCTCATCTCTTCTCCCATCAGCCCCTCATTTCCAGTAATAAGACTTGGATTCTAAGCTGTCTTCTCAATAGAAAAAGATAAATTGGAAATTCAAGGAGATAGTTTCTGCACATTGTTTCCCATTTTAACACTATAACATAACTTAGTCTTCCTGCAACTAACTATTGTGCTCACTAGTCTTCAGGTGCTCAGAATTTAGAACCACCAGCAAATAGCAGAGGACTTTATTCCACATTCTTATTTTCATCACTACTTTTACTAAATTACCTCATCACTAAATGGATCATCAACAACCATCCCCTCTCTGTTTCTTAAAGGCAATACCAATGATATATGGGTTACTCAACCTTTTACAATCAGCAAATTTAGTTCTTAGAAAAAAGGGGCTTATTAACTGACTTAGATTTATTTTCTTTACATATAAAATTGGCTGGTTGAATTAAATATATTGGTCTACAATGACATGATGCTAGTTTTTAGCTTTCCTAAAACCTCCTTCATTCAATGATATTGTTCAATCATATCTTATGGTTTACAAATAATTAAGATTAACTCAATTCAATAAGCATTTCTTAAATACCTATTATATACCATATAGAATGGATAAATAGACAAAAATGAAATATTTCTTTCATTTATATGCTTATACTCCTTTAAAGGGAAACAAGCATACAGATAAATAAATGCAAACTTGATATGAAATTTAAAAATTGGAAAAAAGATTTCCAGAGTTCCTTTATCCCATTAAGAATACTATTGAATACCGGAGTCTGCAGTAAATTTTGGCTTCATTTTATTGGAAGTAAGTATGCTTTGGTGCATCTCATACTATAGAATGAACCCAGTTTTGCCCTAAAGTGAAGTTGTTTACTGTTGTCCATCCTTCTTTTTTAAAAAAGGACCAATGACATCACTGATTGATATATTGGTTTGCACACGAATAGCATTTAAGTAAAACAATATTGCACAAAGTCATCAGCTTCACTCTGTATTCCTGAGTCATCAAACTCCAGTGACAGGGCAAAAATCAAAATAACTGGCAATGGCCCAGGATGTAGTGGATGACCTTTGTATCTGTGATGACTGACCAAGCTTTTCCTTCAATCACTGTCATGGTCATTGGAGCAAATTGCTCTCATCCACCCACTCCACCAGATAAAGTGAAGTATGGCTGAGGTGAATCTGTTACAGCCGGCCATACTCACTCCTCAGATCAGTGGGGCTCCAGCCTGGGAGTTGTAGTTTAAAAGTTAAAAGAAGGAGTTAAATCCACAGCACATAGTCTCAACTTCTTTCTTCTCCTCTAATGACAAATAACAGGAAAGCATCCTTTTCATCTGCATTCAGGATCTTTCCTTTTCCTTTTCTCAGTCTTTCCTCTGGTGGTTCAACTATTACTAAATTTGTATACTTGTTACTGAGTTAATATTCTTCCAAATAGTCAACATGATTGGTAGTTCCCATTAAATATCTTTCTGGAGTAAAATTGTATAATTATTTTCTAGGGTTCAGCTCTATCCCTAAGGACTAAAGATTCTGTTAGTTCTATTTCCCAACAGAATTGGGGGTCCAGCAAACTCAACACTTGGTATAAATTGTGGTTTTCCTCTAGTATTCTGTAAGAATTAAATAAATTAATACATACGTATTTATTTATAAATACTTTGAAAATACCAAAATCCCTTATAAATGTTAATTATTATCAATATTATCATTACTATCAGCCTACATTCACCAGGCCTCCAGATGGATGATGACTTCTTTCCCTGAACCTTCTACTGCACTCTTGATGAGCTCAAGTCTATGTATTTAGAATAATACAGCAGTATCCTGATAAATGTTTAACAATCAGGCTCTCCAGAAGAAAAAAAAAAAAAACGTGCAACCCAATATACTTTTAAGTTTAATCTTTATTGATACTTTCTAAGTCTAGATTATAAACAAAACAACAAATTAATCCATAGTTTGTGATAATTGCCAATTTCTGAAGTATAAATGCTTACAGTGAAAATTTAACGATCAGCAGCTTTCAATTAGAGCTGGCACCAGCACACTCCTGTTTATTTTCCTTTTAGCACAGAGGATTTCAGTATTTTGAGCTATATCAAGCCTTAAAGATCATTTACTCGAAACCTCTTATTTTATAAGTAAGCAGATAAAGACCAGAGAAGTGAAGCCATTTGCCCAAGCTCACACAGCTGATAATTTTTATACAAAGTTTTTAAACTCAGGGTCTTGATTTTCTTCTATATCATTCTTTAAGTAAGAAAACAATGAGCTTGATTTCTGCTTTTGGGAATGGGGTAAATGGATATTGGTGAGGTGTATTAATAATTTTCCCTATCTCATTAGATAAACAATAGAAAGGTATTATTGCATGTGTGATTAATTAGCTTAGCACAGTGATGTGAAATTAATGCTATCAGCTAAAAGTTTTCATGCTTGTACAGTGCTAAGTGAATGAATTGATGCTATCAGATGTTCTGTGTTAAGATGACTGAAAGTCATAGATCAATTAGTCATAGATCAATCAACACACACACACACACACACACACACACACACACACACACACACTCCAAGAGAACACTGAGTGAATAGGATGAAGTCTGCAATCTATACTTGATTGTCAGAGAAAGAAAACCTCAAGCAAAAATCTGAGTTTGAATACTGATTCCAACACATACTAGCTGTATTATCTTGAATATGTAATTTCATATCTGTGATCCTTCAGTTTCATCACCAATCAAATTTTTGGAACCACAAGGATATTCTGAAGCTTTGGAATATTTCAATTTGTTTTGGTATACGGGGATGGGTAAATAAGGTTTGGTATAAGGCTAATCTGAACTTCTGAAGCATACCAAAATGGAACATAAATGTAAAAAGGCAAGAGAATGGCAACAACTGGTATCACTACTTGCATTTTTGAGTTTAATAACAATTTTTTAAAATATACATTAATATTACTAAATGTTTCATTGTATTTCATTACCAGCTGGAGTCTCCCTACCTTTGGTATTCCAGATATAGATCCCTTTTGCTCTGTGTTTGGAAACTAGACTGATAAACCTTTATTAAACAGTTCTTGGAGCTCTGGTCAGGCTAGAAAACCCAAGATCTCTAGAGTCTCCAAGACAACTTCGGGGATCATAGGTTTGTAGATGAGTTTTTCCTTGACAGAGTTTCTCATAAAGGACTAGTCTAATAGAACCAAGTTATTTAGCTTATCTGAAAATTTTCTCTTTCATTGGATTTAGAACAAGGAATACAGTATATTTCTAAAGATATGGTCTTATGATCCTATGACCAGTAAACTGGGATAACCAAAATGGGTCTAAATCAAACTTTAATTCATAGGAAGGCTAGGGTCAGAAATGATCTTTAGTATTATGGGAAGAAATGTCGTTATCTAGCATGTTCATGAACAAAGGCAAAGTGTTAGTCTAAAAGCTTTTATTTCAAATGATGAGAATTTTTACTGCTGATCTGGATACCCTATATTGTTGGGGAAATTTTCATGAGTTTTTTTTTTATTTTAATCTCAAGAAGTCATCATTCCTATCCTAACACACACTCTCCCAGAAATAATATATTGCTGTAAAAAGAAAGCTAAATTTTGTATCATGAAAACTTGGGTTCAGAGTCTAACTCAGCTATTTACTACCGAAGGCCCTAAGTCATTTATCCTCTCTGGATAAATCTATAAAATAATAAGTTTGAACTAAAAAAAAAAAACTCTGGAGTTCCTTCCAGCTCTAAATCCAATGCAATTGACATTTTCTCTTATCAAATATGGGAACAAATGCTGTCTTGTGATGACTTTAAAAAAATACCAAACCATGTTATTTTTCACAAGGATAAAATGTAACCAGGACAAATATGTAGATCTCCCTTACTAGGACCATTCTGTACCAACACAGAATCCATGAGGAAAAGAAGGCAAATGAGAGTTCTGTTTGAAGAGTAATCTATAGACTGTGAGTGAGCTCTACATGAGGGAAGTGTAAATTCAGCAAATGAATTGACCAATTAATTTGCTAATTTAATTAATTAAAACTTTTGGTTCAGACTTTTGACCCAGATCAAGGACATTCCTTCATCAGCTCTAGAGATCACTCCTCATTTTATCAGGCATGCTAAATTAGTAGTCCTTTAGGAAACAGTTGTCATTCTATAACCTGTAATGTCAAAGATTATTCTAATTCACTTAAGAATAAGTTCAGATTTGCCCAGTATCAAACCAAATTCACTGTCCTAGGGCAGGCATTGTAGCCTATGAAAAAAATGAATTAAATTTGAATCTCCAGAGTATTCCTTTAGTCCCGATAATTTCTTGGACTAAAATCAACTAAGAATCAGAGTACACATCTAATTTACATTTAACTGACATGTGATGGCAAGAGGAATAGATTATCTTTAGTCCAATATAGCTATTAAATCATTCACTAAAATGATTTTTATTAAACCTTTCTTATGTCAATTGACAGAAATGGCCAGACAGAGGAGGAAACAAACAGAAGTTTTATTTTAAAGTGAGGGAAATGACTTGCAAGCAAGGAGTTAAGATTATACCCTAATGAGGGAGCCCACTTCAGTGGGATTGATACTTGATTCATACACTTCTGGCTAGACAAAAAGTCAACAATGTGCAGTAGCAACAATACCGAGGCAGAACAGCAATAGTGAGGCAAGATTGTCTAGTGACAATAATTCCATTAAGTTATATTTTTCAGGGCTTCATATCTGGACCAATTGATGTTTTCCTGAGATCAGAGACCATCAGTTCCAGAAGAAGAGAACAAGAGATTGTTGTTATGCCAAACTCAGGGCCCAGCTTGCTTGTTGGGCCTTAGCTTCGAAAAACAGGGTCTCTCTTAATATCTTAACACTACCACCCTAAATGGTTATCCTGTCAATTACTAATTTATGAAGAATTCGTTGTGATAAATGCTTAAAAATTACTTTTCATAGTGGATGATAATTTCCATTCTAAGCCATATTAAATAACAGTAATTAGGCAAACTAGAGAGACAATTCTTCCATCAGGAAATTGATTATTCTCTTATGATATAACAAGATACTTTCATAGTAAGATTCTAAAGATTAAGATTCTGAAAAAATCTACATTTTTTAAAGCTGGATAATTTCTTTCATTTGACTGAAATAAAGTAGACTTTTCCTCTTGACACAAAAAGCTTCAGCTCCACAGGAAATAATTGAAGGAGGTGGGGTCAGAGAGAGAGACTAGAAATTTATCCTTTCAAACTTGATGGAGTTAGAGAGTGACCAATCATTAGTTTTGAAGGACTGTACACTCTCTGTTTGCTCTTTTAAAAAAAAAAGATATCACAGCTTTCAGATTGGCTAAGATGACAGAAAAATTAATGATAATTGTTAAAGAGGATGTGGGAAAACTGGGGCATTAATGTATTATTAGTGAAATTATGAACTGATCTCATTATTCTGGAGAGTAATTTGGAACTATGTCCAAAGGCCTATCAAACTGGATAACCTTTGATCTAGCAGTGTCTCTACTGACATCAAAAAAAGGAGAAAAGGACTACAAGTCCAAAAATGTTTGTGGAAGTCCTTTTTGTAGTGAAAAGGAACTGGAAACTGAGTGGATGCCCATCAGTTTGGGAATGGCTGAACAAGTCGTGGTATATGAAATATTATTGTTCTATAAGAAATAATGAGCAGGCTGATTTCAAAAAGACCTGGAGAGACTTAAATGAACTGATGCTAAGTTAAGTCAGTAAAAGTAAGAGAATATTGTGTACAACAACAGCAAGATTATGTGATGATCAACTGTGATGGACTTGGCTCTTTTCAACAATGAGGTTATTCAAAGTATTTCCAATACTTTGATGGAAAGAGACATCCAGAGAGAGAACTGTGGAGACTGAACGTAGAATGTGGAATGTGGAAAGTATAACATTTTCACCTTTTTGGTTGTGTTGTTTGCCTATTTTTTTCTTTTTTAAAAAATTTCTCATGTTTTCTTTCCCTTTTGATCTGATTTTTCTTGTCCAGCATAAAAAATATAGAAATTTATGTAGAAGAATTGCACATATTTAATCTACATTGGATTGTGCACTGTCTATGGGAGAGGGGTGGGAGGAAGAGAGGGAGAAACTTTTGTAAAACAAGGTTTTGCAAAGGTAAATGTTGAAAACTGTCTTTGCTTTGTATTGGGGAAAATAAAAAGCTATTTTTAAAAAATATATATTCTTTCCAAGTAGTCAGGGAAAGCAGCTCTGAAGAGTGTGACCCCTGGCAGCAAAGAGAAGAGTCAGCTATGGAAGAAGAACCCAGTTCTTGAGAAAAGATTTTTCTTTTCTCCCCATTTAATTGACTACAAAGTCAGTAATGGCACTATTTAATCAATATAGAATGCTATATATAGCAGGAATGGGGAAGGAGAGAGGCAGAAAATAATCTTTCATATATATATATATATATTTTTTTTATTTTATTTGCATAACATATGTGTGGGTAATTCTTCAACAATAACCCTTACATAGCTTTCTGTTACAAATTTTTCCCCCCAACTCCCCACCCTTCCCCTAGATGGCAGGATATCCACTACATGTTAATTATGCTAAAATATTGGCAAATCGAATATATGTATACATATTTCCAAACTTATCATTGTTGTGCAAGAAAAATCTTATCTACACAAACGTTATATCAGATAAAGGAAACACAATGTAAGCAAACATCAATCAAGGAGTATGAGAATGTTATGTTGTGGTCCACATTTCGCATCCCTCTCTCTGGGTGTATATGGCTTTCTTCAGTGAACGATTGGAGGTGGTTTGAAACATTTCATTGTTGAAGAGAGCCATGTCCATCAGAATTGATCGTCATATAGTACTGTTGTTGCCATGTATAATGATCTCCTGGTTCTGCTCATTTCACTCAGCATCAGTTCATGTAAGTCTCTCCAGGCCTCTCTGAAATCATCTTGCTGGTCATTTCTTACAGAACAATAATATTCCATAA
>JAJPUD010000602.1:374823-438931 GCA_023553655.1 Myrmecobius fasciatus | reverse complement strand
ACTGTTCTATTTTTTCTCCGTAAACGCTTTCTATGGTGAGAGCTCTCTTCTGCTTCTTGCTCATGATTTAAAGTTGGGATATTGGTCAAAAGCAGAGAAAACTGCAACAATTTGTATTTGCCCTGGGGCAGTTTGCCAAGTTGACTTCCGGTCTGAGGCTGGTCGGGCTAGATTCGCACTAGGACCACGTTTTCAGCTGCTCTCGATCCACCCTTTACCAAAGGCAGATCTGCCAAAGCACCTGCCCGCAAGCAGGGCAAAGTGGCCCAGGCGTCTCCCAGGGGCTTCCTGGGTGCCTAAAATCCGCCCCTCTATGGCAGCCCTGACTTCCGCCCCGGCTGGAGTCTGATCTCGACCAGCGGCCAATTTCCCCTGAGGCTAACCTTCTCCGGAGTTTTTTCAAGGTAGATTTTTGATAGAAGTGCGTTGTAGTCCAAATGTTTGGAGGGGCTCTCACTCAAAAACCAGTTGGAAGGCTCACTTTGTCTGGGTCTGAGGGAAGGTCCCAGGAGTTCACAGAGAAAGCTGTCTGCAGTTCGCCATCTTGGCCGCAGAAAATAATCTTAAGCATTGGGACTTTCAGGCAAAGGAGATGAAAAATCAGCCATGGAATCAAGAGAGACTTTGCCTTGTCATTTGAGAGTAGTTATGAGTACAGGAGATCCAAGGAGCCCAGTTGAGTGAAATACTATATCCAGGAGGAAACAATGTGAAGATAAAGTGAGAAGAGAAAGGTGGATGGGAACCTGCAGTGCCCAAGTTATAAGTTACCTTAACCATATATGTTCCCAATACGAGTGTATCTCTTAGTTTATGCATGTGTTCAGTCTTCCTACTAATACTGTGTATATATTTGGGAGAGTGAGGCTCAGATTTATGAGTGAAATGTTTTATAACAGTAGTTAGCTACTGTTGTTATTATGACATCTTTTTTTTTTTTTTTTGCTTTTGGCTGAGGCAATTGGGGTTAAGTGACTTGCCCAGGGTCACACAGCTAGGGAATATTAAGTGTCTGAGACCAGATTTGAACTCAGGTCCTCCTGACTTCAGGGCTGGTGCTCTATCCACTGTGCCACTTAGCTGCCCCTTTTATATGACATCTTAATAATGCCTTTGCTTTGAGCAAATTCTGTTTACTGGCTGACTATTAAAGATAAAAAATGCACTGATAGGGGATTGTAAGCCATAGTTTTAGGAATATAGATCCATAAAATTTCATTATCCTAACAAAGCACTAACTCCCATGGAGGCCCGACATTCAACTCATTATATGTGCTTACTTTGAGGTAGAAATAGCTTAGGACCTGCTAAATAAAATATAGTCTGCTAAAGAAGAAAATACAAAATATAGCAACCAGTGAAATCAAGAAATGTCTCCCTTAAGGGGTGATTCATAGAAGTGCCAGGACATGACTAACTGGTTTTGTCTACCCCCTCACCTCCAACATGGCCCTATTTTAAAATGAGGGAACTGAGGCACAGAATGAATAATCATAGAGGGAATTCATGTCCCCAAATATCAAAATTCTCTTCTAAATCTAATTGATTTTGTAGTTCATGAGTCATAACATCTTAAAAATTAACCTATAGATAGTACTCAGGGTATTTGAGAGGAAAATAGTAGCTTTGGAGTATACCCATAAGTAAATTGAGCATTATATTTTCAGTGATTCTTCCTTTGTAGCCTTCACATCTATTTATATAGTTTACCTGACTGGAAAGGGAGAAATCAATAAGAAGAAAGATGAGAAAGAAAACTCAGTAAAAGTCCCTTGTGACATTTTCCAAATATGCATAAGATTCTGGGGGTCAAATTTTATAAAGAGAGGGAAATGGTATTAGTGGGAAACACTGGATTTTGGAAGTTTATTAGGTCAGGTGTTCAAGCTCCATGGGAAAATGTTAAAAGTGAAACTGCAGCAAGAAGATCCTACTATTTATAAAGCTGTGGAAAGGACAAATCAATTATTAATTCATTTCTAAAATCTTTCCATTGAGTTAAAACCTATCCAATGGGTTTTCCTCAATACTGTTTAATATATTCTTTTGCTACTATATTTTATCAAAAATATGAGTTTGTGACTTGGGTTTTCAAAATTGCTTTATTTGCAGCCTTTACTGTAGAAGCAGTTTATCGTTTGACTCATTTTCTGTCAATATTTAGTAGTACATTTGAGTCTTCAAGAAACCATGTTTTTAAAAAGCAGAATAACTTCCTTTATTTAAATGAAATAAAGTGGACTTTTCATCTTAACACAGAAAAGTTCATTTCTACAGGCAATAATTGGAAAGGGCAGAATAGAAATTTATACTCAGAGTAAATTATTTTTTTTAATTTCATCTTGATAACTAATGTGCTATAGAATAGAATTAGCTTGGAAATTGCTGAAGAAAGCAAATTTGCCAATGCCTAAAAACAGCACCCAGTGCTTTGCACTCAAGAGATTGACACTACATGTTGATCTGTGTCCATGCAATAACATTATCGATTGTGTCTTCCAGAAGCTCCATTGCAAATCAATACAGCAAACCTTGGTAATTTAATTTGATCAACAGATGTATCTGTTTAAAGGATTAATGACAGCATTTTTTCTCCATTGAAAGAATGAACAATTACTTTTTAAGTGGCTAATCTTATTAGCTAATAACAGTAGACTCTCTCACTTTGACAAGTTCCTTGATCCTTTAAGGAAGAGCACTCACTCAGCCTCCATGGTTAATCTACAGTATCATATCTCAAAGGAAGTTAAATTCCAAGAGGGAAATCTCAGAGGCAAATCAGTTCCCTAGGATCTTTGACACAAAAAGTCTTCTATTATCAGATCTATGGATGCAGATTCATTTCTAAATCTTGCAGAACTTTCTATCCTTTTTTGACTCAAAGATGAAAGAAATAACCCATTTCTTCGTTCCTGCCTCAATTATAATCCTGTTCTCATTATCCTTTCTGCCCTAGCCCTAGCAATTTCACGATGCTTACTTTTGGGTTAACTAATTGGCTCACCTGAAGAAGAAAGGTTTATTCCAATGTCTCTCCCCCTTGGAGGGGATCCAGAGAAACATCAGTATACCTGTAATAACTTTTTAAATGTTGTAGGTAAAATAATTAACCCAACCTCATAAAGAAAGAAGCTAACAGGAAGAGCAGAATCAGAGTCTAACCCAAGGACATCTAACACTGAGGATGGGAAATCTGGAGCTTCATTCCAATCCATTCCTATGACTTCTGCTGACCTTCATTCAATGTCTTTAATATTTGATCCATTGTTCACATGAACTATTGTGTGCATCATTTTGACTTGCTGAAGAAAGTTTCTAAGATTGGCAGCAAGCTAGATAGAGGTAGACAAGGAGAGTACATAGAGCAGGAGTCTTGAATTCAAATTAAACCTAAGACCCTTTGCTAACTGTGTCATCCTGAACAATTCATTAGACTTTTGTCTGCCTCAGTTTCTTTAGTTGTAAAATGGGGATAAGAACATCACCTGTATCATTAAGTTTTTGTGAGGATTAAATAAGATAATATTTGCAAAGCACTGAGCACAGTATCTGGCATATAATATACTTAATAATTGATTATTCTGTTACTTTCCTTTCCCAAAAAGTATTAAAAGGAGTAATCTACCAGTTTAAGCTTGCACAGAATATAAGGATAATAGAGAGGCCTTCAAAGAGAGATAAATAAGTAGAGATTTGGCAGGGATCCGTCCAGGGTTGAGTTTGAAGTGGTTCAGGGAAGAGCTGATACAGCTATTACATAGGTGAACCATACCTAGTAGGGAGCAAGATGAAACTCAGAATAGCCTCTATGATTGGACTAAGATTCATAGTGGGAAGTTATATGAAGGCTTATGCAACTAGCATCTCCATTTTTGTGGGGAATAGTGGGGAGGGTAGGAATAGCACACAGATTTTATATGAACCACAACTCTGGGCTTTTTTAAGGAAAAAAAATAAAACTTTAAAACCTGAGTCATAACAAATCAAGACAATAGATTTGACTCCTGATAGCATTTCCTTTTTGTTTTTAAACAATTTCTTTAAAGAGATATTGGGTATTTGTTTTTACTTTGTTTCAGTGTAGGATATCAAACTTAATACTCATCATATACATAATTGATATATATGTAACGCTTTAAGATTTATAGAGTAAGCATATATATGTATATATATAAAACAGGTATAATTATTATTATTATAGGTATTCCTACTTTACTAATAAGAAAACTGGAGCTCGGTTGTAAAATGGTTTGCCCAAGGTCATATGACTATTTAAACATTAGAAATAGGATTTGAATGCCGTTTTCGACTCCAAGTATAGTATTTTGGAATATCATTAAGCCTCATAATAGGCAAATCAGTGTTGGAGAGAAGGGAAGCGTAAGGAGATACACACACAAATACACACAATATATATGTTATGCATATGTGATATACATATCTGTTACTTTATATTCATTTATATATGTATATTCACATACATATATACACAAAATGGGGGAGGGCCTCTTAAATCTAATTACCGCATTCTTTGCAGAGTTCCCAAAGGTTATTCAATCCTAAGGAAGCTGGTTCACTATTTCAACAGTCTAGCTCTGAAATTCAGAAATGAAGTTTTCTTAGTTTTTAAGGGGTAGCAGAAATTTGAAGTATTCTTTCTTGATATTTGGTCAAACCTGCCATGAAAAAGAAATCAATGGAAGGAAAAACCAATTCATTGCTCACTTATTTTTCTGAGACTAATTTTTCCATCTACAAAGCAGGGATAATAACACTTGATAGGAAGGCAATTTGAACAATGCTGTAGAAGACCAAAACATTATCACTATTGTTCTGCTGAGTTTTGTCTTATTCTTTCATAGCAGTTTGTGTTGTGAGTTGATTTTTTTTTAGCTTAGAGAAAAGAGAGAGACAACTTCTACAAATCGCAAAAGCAGAATCCATTTCTTTAACATTGGCTATTTATGGAAGGTAATTACGAGCCACATTATCCAGATAGTGCAGAACAAATAAGCTAAAAAGGTTTTTTTTTTTAATCATTATATTCATCACAACATTCTTCCAAAGGAGAAAAAAGTCAATGTCCGAATATGACTATTGTACAGAGAAAGAAAATGAAGCACTACCAAGTGTCATTTTGGCATCTTTTCCAGAACACTTTCACCATTCAAGGTTTTAAGTGCTGTTTTCAGAGACATCCTATAGAGTGCCTGGTTTTCAAATCCTTTCATGCCTCTGATTTTAGTTTACACTTGGGGAGGAAAGTAGGAAGAGGAGGGAGAGAGTGAAATGGGAGAAGGTATAATGGTTAAAGCCTATCAACTATTTCTTGGTTGATAAAGGCTAAGTGTTTACTCTGGAACATCCTGCCTTGCCTATTTGGTTTTTTTCCCTTTATATACCTATTGTTATATCAAAATGACCCTAAGAAAACAGAGAAGAGGAAGAACAAAGTGTCTAAAGATATTGGATCAATACTAGCAAAAGGAAAAAAAACACTTCAAGTTGTAGTTCATATAAATATCTCAAGTTGTAGTTCATATAAAACTCTATGGACTCTCCCTTTACCACATAAAATGGGGCAAACAGAAGGAAAAGGAACTATGTGTACTTTATTTTCCCTATAGGGCATCCATTTAGCAACCCACTAAGAATGAAGGATTTCAATTGAGCCTGGTAATCCATAGGATATATTTAGAGGTTAACCTTACTCTGCATCTCAGAATTCATAAGCTCTACTGCCAAGGTCAACCCTTCCAACTCTGAAGAAACTCCAAGTTACTAATAAAATGATTTATCCAAGTCTAACTGTCTTGAGTAACTTGGGTAACTATTTGAATTCCCCTCTGCCACACTTTAAAAACTAAGAATTCATTTCTAAATTTCAGAGCTAGAATGATGAAATAGTGAAACAGATTCCTTAGTCCTAATCATTTTAGATCAGGATAGGGATTGAATTTATGATTTCACTGATGTAGCCAGATTAGAAAACTCCCTCTACTAATTCAAATAAGCACCATAGGGGCAACTAGGTGGTACAGTGGATAGAGCACCAGCCCTGAAGTCAGGAGGGTCTGAGTTCAAATCTGGTCTCAAACACTTAATATGTCCTAGCTGTGTGACCCTGGGCAAGTCACTTAACAAAATCATTATCAGCAAAAGAATTATCAGTAATAATAACATTTATTTAATATTTAATTTTATTAATTAATATTGTTTAATATGTAAAAGAATTGTCAGTAATCTGCTCAAAGTCACACAGTCAAAACCTGTCAGGGATCACACTTGAACCTAGCTGGTCCTGCCTCTGAGCCCAGCTCTTTATCCACTACACCACAGCTGCCTCTGTATCCATTGGAAACTCATTTCAATTCAAAAACAAATCTTTATTAAGTACTTTACCTACCGTGGGCAAGGCATTTTGTTAGAGAACAGGGAATAAGGAAGACAAAGGGAAAATAGGCAAAGCTCTATAGAAATACCTGAAGAAAGAACTGACCAGTGGGAATAGGATAGAAGTAAAGTGACGTGAAGAATGGAATCAGGAAGCTGCCAACTGTACTAAACCATAGAGGAAGTCAAAGAGGTTAGAACCAGCTCTAACAAGATTCTCAGAGTCATTATTAAATTTTTAGTAAAACCATTATTATCTTAGAAGCTGGCAAACAATACAATGGACTTGATTTATTGTTTTGTTGTTTATCTGAACTTAAGAAAATGAGAAGATTTTAATAACATATTAAATTTAAAAGTTTATTTTTGCTATTTAACTTCTATCAGACTACTTGTTGTCTTGGGGAGAGGGAAGGTAAGAGAGAGAGGGAAAAGAATTTGAAACATAGTAGCTTACAAAAAATGAATACCTGTATTTAGAAAATAAAATATTATTGAAAAAATTTTATTAAACCTTTTTATTTGCAAAACATATGCATGGGTAATTTTTCATCATTGACCCTTGCAAAGCTTTCTGTTACAAATTTTTCCCTCTTCCCTCCCACCCCCTCCCCTAGATGGCAGGAAGTCTAATACATGTTAATTATGTTAAAATACTTGACAAATTGAATATTTGTATACACACATATATATATACAGTTATCTTGCTGTACAAGAAAAATGGATCTGTAAGAAAAAAAATCTGAGAAGGAAAAGACAATGCAAGCAAATATCAAAAGAAAGCATGAAAATGTTATGTTGTGGTCCACATTCATATCCCTCTCTCTAGGTGTATATGGCCTTCTTTACTGAACAATTGGAACTGGTTTGAAACATTTCATTGTTGAAGAGAGCCATGTCCATCAGAATTGATCATCATATAGTATTGTTGTTGCCGTGTATAATGATCTCCTGGTTCTGCTCATTTCACTCAGCATCAGTTCATGCAAGTCTCTCCAGGCCTCTCCGAAATAATTCTGCTGATCATTTCTCACAGAACAATAATATTCCATAACATTCATATACCATAATTTATTCAGCCATTCTCCAATTGATGGGCATCCATTCAGTTTCCAATTTCTAGCCACTATAAAAAGGGCTGCTACAAACATTCTTGCACATGCGGGGTCCTTTCCCTCCTTTAAGATCTCTTTGGGATATAAGCCCAATAGAAATACTGCTGGGTCAAAGGGTATGCACAGTTTGATAACTTTTTGAGCAGAGCTCCAAATTGCTCTCCAGAATGGCTGGATCCGTTCACAGTTCCACCAACAATGCATCAGTGTCCCATCCTTCCCACATCCCCTCCAACATTCGTCATTATCTTTTCCTGTCATTTTAGCCAATCTGACAGGTGTGTAGTGGTACATAAGAGTCGTCTTAATTTGCATTTCTCTGATCAATAGTGATTTGGAGCAACTTTTCATATGACTGGAAATAGTTTTAATTTCATCATCTGAAAATTGTTTGTTCATGTCCTTTGACCATTTATTGATTGGAGAGTGGCTTGAATTCTTATAAATATGAGTCAATTATATATTTTAGAAATGAGGCCTTTATCAGAACCATTAAATGTAAAGATGATTTCCCAATTTGATGCTTCCCTCCTAATGTTGTCTGCATTTGTTTTATTTGTACAGAAACTTTTTAACTTAATATAATCAAAATTATCCATCTGGTGTTCAATTAGGAGTTCCAGGTCTTCTTTGGACATAAATTTATTCCATCTCCACAGGTCTGAGAGATAAACTATATTACGTTCCTCTAACTTGCTTACAAAGTCCCTCTTTATATCTAGATCATGAACCCATTTAGATCTTATCTTGGTATGTGGTGTTAGGTGTGGGTCAAGCCCTAATTTCTTCCACACTAGTTTCCAATTTTCCCAGCAGTTTTTGTCAGATAATGAGTTCCTATCCCAGAAGCTGGGGTCTTTGGGTTTATCAAACACTAAATAGCTATAGTTATTGCCTAGTTTGTCTTGTGATCCTATCCTATTCCACGGATTGACTACTCTATTTCTTAGCCAGAACCAAATGGTTTTGATGACCGTTGCTTTATAATATAGTTTTAGATCTGGTACAGCAAGGCCACCTTCATCAGCATTTTTTTTTCATTAATTCCCTTGAAATCCTTGACCTTTTGTTCTTCCAGATGAACTTTGCTACTATTTTTTCTAGATCTGTAAAATAATTTCTTGGAAATTTGATTGGTATGGTACTAAATAAGTAAATTTATCAGCATTTTTATATGTTACCAACAAAGTTGAGCAGCAAGAGATACAAAAAGAAATTCCATTCAAAATAACTGTCAATAGTATGAAATATTTGGGAATCTATCTCTTGCTGCTCAACTTTGTTAGTAACATATAAAAATGCTGATGATTTATGTGGATTTATTTTGTATCCTGCAACTTTGCTAAAGTTGTGAATTGTGAAAAAAAATTTTAAGTTTATTGTTGTATTTTTCTGAAAAGCTAGTTGTTAAACATGTACTAGCACATCTCTGGAGGAAAATAAACATTCTAGAAGGCAGAGATAAGAGCAAAGGTATATCACATGCATGAATGATTTATGTGTTTGCACAGAGATGGAAGATAGCAGTTTCCAGTTTGGGAAGTCTTAGAATGTAGAATATAGAGCACATGAAGAAGAGTAGGGTAAAATAAGAAAGGTTAGATCCAGAACATGAAGGGCTTTAAAAGTTAGTCTCAGGAATTTATATTTTCCTGTAGACAGTAGTGAGTTACTAAAAAAAATGATAACAAGAGTTATATCAATCAATAAAAATGTATTGTGACTATGTTCAGGGTACTGTGCTAAGCTCTGAATTGTCCAATTTATCCCATTGGTAGTTGTGTAGAGAACATATTGGAGATGGAAGACAACAAAAGCAAGGAGGCTAATTAGAAAGCTATTTAAATAGGCCAGACAAGGAATAATTAGCATCTGAACTAGCTAGAGTTTGGATGGAAAGAAATGGACAAATGTGAAAAATATGAGGAATTGGCATCTCATTGAAGGTGAAGAGATGAAAGGGAGGAAAAAGTCAAAGGTGTTTTCTATGTTTGGATTATTGATTAGTGAAAATTGCCTTTAGAACTTACCATAATGCCTAGCATATGGTAGGCCCTTAATATTTATTGGTTAATTGATAAACTAATCAGGAATATAGAAGTTCAGAAACAGGGTAGGTATAGGAAGAAAAATATTTTTAGTTTTGAACATAAGATACCTGCAAGATACCTCAATATTACTAAAACAGATCATGATCATGGAAGAAAGTAAGCCTAGATAAGTACATATGGGAATTATCTATGCAGAGAAAAAGCATTGCAAACTCAGAATCACAATCCTGCTCAGAAAATAACATGTGCACCAATAGATTTTTAAATTTAATCTAAATTAAAATGTGATGATTATATAATAGGAATAAAATGTTATTATATCAGGTTAATGTTATAATATCAGGTAACATTTATCAGGTATTAGAATTCCCATATATCATATTCCCTTGTTCTACTCCCTAGTTCTCAAGTTTTATCATAAAAATGGGAGAAGTACTACATGAGCATCTTTACTATAACTAAGAAATAGGGTACTCTCATTGCATTAGTTTACATACTAAGGGGTGCAAAAGGTAGGGCTGAAAGTGTTTTAAAGACAGATTCAAATCAAAAGACTTCTAGATTCAAGTCACAACTCTACTCCTTGGCAGCCATGAAATTTTGGGTAAATCCCCAAGCTCCTTTCCTATCTCATAAGTTTGTCATGAAAATTTAATACAACTCATATTTATTAAGCATCTACTATGCAAAAGGAACTAAGATAATATGGGTGAAAGTGATTTGAAAGCTGCAAGGTCAAAAATATCAATTAAAACAATCCTGAGTGTGATGTAGTAGGTAAAGAAGTAATTTCAGAGACAGGAAAACGTGAATTCAAGTCCCATCTCTGGCACATAGGTGTTAGGCAATATATTTAATCTCAACATTCAAGGCATCTCTCCAACATGAGTTGCAAAGGTCTTGAACTTCACTGATAGAAGATTTTCCATCTGAGTGTTTCCTATATTAATAAAAATCATAGGTCCAAACCCTATAACAATACAAATCTATAAAATATTTGAAGTTCTAGAGTGAACCTTCTCCTCCTCCCCTACACACTCATTCAGTTGTCTCACATATTACCCAACACACAGCTGATACTCATTAAATGTTTGATAATGGCAATGATACCATGATATAGATGAGATCTGTGACTGAGATATAATTAGAATGTAAGCCTTTTGAAAGCAATAGTTGTCTTTGCACATATTTGTGTCCCTAGTAATTGACACAGTAATTAGCACATAACTATATAAAAACATAATCTTATCTACTATCTATTTATATGATATGGATTCTTAGTAATCCTGTTCAAAGATACTGGTGAAACATTGCAACACATGAAATGATTGAGTTCTTTTTTTGTGACCTCATAAATATAAGATTTCATACTTTCTCTTTTTGTTGTCAATTACTATGTTTATAAACTTCACCAAGACAAAAGAATATAGAATATCTTTGAAATGAATAAAAATTCAGATTTCTGATTTTTCTTGATCTATGATTTACATGCCACAAATTATAGTCTACAGATCCTTCAAAGTAAAGTTTGTTGATTTAAATAAAGTTCTAGATGTTATATAATGCATAGATATATGTGTGTATATATATTCTCAAAATAACATCTTACATTACCATGTAGTATAATTTAAAGGACATTAATTACTTAAATTCTATGTTCTAAGAAGCTTCCCAATAGAAAAATGTAACATTTTACAATTTATAAAGTGCTTTTCTCACCACACTTTAAAAGATTATAGAAGAATAAATACCCCCTTTTTGAATGGGAATAACTTTCCCCTTCTTATATAAACCAATAAACAATCAAGCCATATCTTCTCATTCTTAGAGTATTATTCAGGGAAAAACTACCTAAAAATGAAAGTCTTGGATTCTAACAAATGGAAATGTTATATTTAAATGTCTTATCTTCAGATTTATTTTACTATATTTGTAATTACTTATCAAATTGTTTAAAAAAAAAAAGGTACTCTGATTTGTATAGGAATTAGGGAAAAGTACAAGTCCAGGAGACAGAGATTGAAAGGAAAAATGGCAAAAATGAGTAAGTCTAGTTTGTCCTTTTATTTTATTTCCTGAACTACCTTACCAGATTTTCTTCAATAACTTATCTAAATTAGTTCCTGGTATTCTTTTTTCTAGATCCAAGTAAAATAAGATTTTTTCCCTCTTTTCACCTTTCCTACTTTCTTTTCCTCCTACTTTCCCTCATAATTCCCTTCCCCAAGCATATCTCACATCAACTAATGGTTAGTTGGCAATGTTTTCTAACTGGTAGTACTTGGATTTCTTTTGGTAACTCTCTGGGAGTGCAATTTAAAGGAAAGGCTATGCAAAATGATCATAGTGTAAAAGAAAATTGGATTTTTTAAATAGATAATAAATCTTTAGCAGACAATGATATGCAAAATATACCATTAAAATCCTACTAAGCTTGTTCTCTGGACACTAGGAATCCTTGTGTATCTTAAGAAAACTTATACAGTGGTCATAATTAAAAATACAAATAAAGATGAGCCAATTGTTGTTTATAGTAGATAATCATTATTGTCTGTTATTTATTCATAGTAGGCATTTGATGCAATGTAAATGGACCTGACCTCAACCTCAAATAACCTTCAATTTCTGGGAAAGTTTATTGTAGTCATAAGTAAGGAACAGAAAATTAGGGATTGATTTCACTCCTTCTGTAGAGAAGCCAAAAGGTCAGCAGCATCAAATAAATTATTGTAAAAGTACAAAAAATGTATTAATGTCAATTAACAAATAAATTCAAATATTGCTTTCATATGAAGGAAGATGTATAAGAGGTCAAACCTTTTAAAAAAATATCCTCTCAGTTTTCCTTCCTTCATCTCACATAGCACAAAAAGCACATTCTTTCAGCTCTGGCATTTGCAGGTTGCATATGCAGAGTGTAGCTGACTACTCTTATCTTCATAATTCTTGGTGTAATCCTACAGAATTTTGGCTTCTAGTACTATCAGTCATAACCCCTCTTCCAAAACATGCAAAATGCATCTTCCAAAATCAATCAGTTGACATGAATTAGCATCTACAAAGGATATTTACTTAGAATGTATAGCAAGGAGAAAAGTTTAAAAATCATCCCCCAAGCAGGTGGTACTCTCTCCCCAGTTCATAAACTCAATTTCTGGGGAAAATGAACTTAAATTTAATGCATTGATTTAGTAAAGCGTAAGTGTGGGGAACATGTAAGGACAAAGACTACCTTGCAAATACTAACCCCAGGAGGTGGAGTCAAGATAGCAGAGTAAAGGCAACAGCAGAGTTCTCCCCCAAACTCCTCCAAATACTTTTAAATAATCCCTCTAAACAAATTCCAATCAAGAAGAAACCACAAAAAGACAGAGAGAAATATTTTCCCAGCTGAAGAAAACATAGAAGATTGATAGGAAAGAGTGGAGAGTGAAGCTCAATCCAGCATAAATAGCACAACAATAGCCCCAGGAAACCAGCACCAGACCTTGGGAACTACTGAATCAGCAGCAGTAGTGGTGTTTTCCATAATTCTCAGGCCACCTATGGCAAGGAAAAAAATCTATTTAACTGGTAAATAGATTATAGGAAGAACTATATTTCTTTGCCTATACTCAGATCCTGGTAGGAATCCTTGGTGGCAGTCCCAGGATGAGGAGAAACATGAGAGTACCAGAATTTGCAGCATTACTGGATAAAGGATGTCACTGCAGTTCCAGAGCAGAAAAGAATGCTTGTGGTCACTCACCAACTAGAGCACAGTCCAGGAGAGCAATCCTTCTCCTTAGATCATACCACCTTGGAAGAATAGAAAACTTATAGGTCCCTAGAAGTAGCTCCAAAAATAAATACACAGAGTCCCTAAAGTTTGGGGCAATGCACCTTCCATCCTTGAAGCAGATGCCTACTTTAACAAAGATTTAAAAATCAAGTAATAGCCTGATAAAATGAGCAAACAACAGAAAAAGATTCTGTCCATAGAAAAGTACTATGGTGACAAGAAAGATCAAAAAACACATTCAGAAAATAAGGAAGTCAAAGCTTATATATCCAGAGCCTTCAAGATAAAAGAGGAATTGGTCTCTGGACATAGAAGATCTCAAAAAAAATTTTAGAAATAAAGTAAGAGAACTGGAAAAACATTGGGAAAAGAAATGAAAATATGCATGAAAATCATGAAAAAAAAAAATAAGTCAACACAGCTTGGTGAAGGAAGCACAAAAAATCCTGAAGAAAATATCTTCAAAAACCCACTAGACCAAATGATACAGGAGGTCCGATGAGGAGAATGCCTTAGAAAGCAGAATTGGGCAAATGGAAAAAGAGGCACAAAAATTCATGGAAGAAAAAATTTCTTAGAGAATAGAATTGGCCAAATGGAAACAAATGCACTGAAGAAGACAATTAGTTTAAAAGTAGAATTGAAGAAGTGTAAAAGAGGTATAAAAAGCTCACTGAAGAAAATAGTTTCCTAAAAATTAGAACAGAGCTTATGGAACCTAATGACTTTTTGAGAAATCAAGAAACAACAAAACAAAACCAAAAAAGAAGTAAAATAGAAGACTATGAAATATCTTTTTGGAAAAACAAATGACTAGAAAAGTAGACGCAAAAGAGAGAATTTTAAAACTATTGGATTACCTGAAAGTCATGTGGGAAAAAAAGAGTCTAGACATTATCTTTCAAGAAATACTCAAAGAAAATTAATCTGATATTCTAATATCATAGAGTAAAATAGAAGTTGAAAGAATCTGCTAATTATCTCTTAAAAGAGATACCAAAATGAAAACTCCCAGGAATATTATAGCCAAATTCCAGAGCTCACAGGTCAAGGAGAAAATATTGCAAGTAGTTAGAAACAATTCAAGTATTGCAGAGCCACAGGCAGTATAATACAAAATTTAGCAGCTTCTACATTAAAGGATTAGAATGCTTGGAATAGGACATTATAATAGATGGCGAAGGAAATATGATTACAACCAAGAGATATCTACCCAACAAAACTGAGTATAATGGATATTCAATGAGATAAAGGACTTTCAAACATTCTTGATGAAAAGACTAGAGTTGCATAGAAAATTTGACTTTCAAATGCACATCTTTAAAGAAACATATAAAGGTAAGCAGAAAAGGAAAATGATAAAAAATTTAATGAGGCTAAACTGTTTATATTCCTATATGGGAGGATATATTCATTACACATAAGAACTTTCTCATTATTAGGGCAGTTAGAAGGAGCATTTATAGATAGAGGACACAGATGTGTTAGTTGAGTATGAAGGGATAATATAAAAAATATAAAATTAAGGGGTGGAAAAGGAATGTACTCAGAGAAAGGGAGAGTGACCAGGTATAATAAAGTAAATTATCACACATAAAAAGGGCAAGAAAATGCTTTTATAGTAGAGGGGAAAAAGAAGAGATAAGTAAGAATGAGTGAACCTTACTCTCATCATAATTGACAAAGAGGGAATAACATACACACTCAATTTGGTATAGAAATCTTTCTTACTCTATAGTATAATAGGATGGAGAAGGTAAGAAAAGGGGGAAGGGTGATAGAAAGGGCAGCTTGGGATAAGGGACGGTCAAAATCAAACATTTTTGAGGAAGAACAGCATTAAAGGGGAAGAGAGAATAGAATAAACAGGGGAAGGATACAATTAGCACGAGTAATGTTGGGGGAAAATGAAGCAAGTATTTCTGAAAAAAGTCCTCATTTTTCAAACATATAGAAAATTGAGTCAAATTTATAAAAATAAGATTCATCCAACAATTGATAAGTGATCAAAGGACATGAATGCAGTAATCATAATTATCTTCAGCTATATGAAAAAAATGTTCTAACACACTATTGATTGGAGAAATGCAAATTAAAGAAATTATGAGTTACTACTTCATAAGTATTAGATTGGCTAATAGGACAAAAAAAGAAAATGGCAAATATTGGAGGGGAAATGAGAAAAAAAGGGACATTGATGCACCCTTGGTGGAGTTGGGGAGTAATTCAACTATTCTATCGATCAATTTGGAACTATGTCCAAAAGGTTATAAAACCATGTATATATTCTTTGACTTAGCAATACTACTACTAGATTTATATTCCAAAAGAGATTTTAAAAAAAAGAAAATGCACCTATATGTACAAAAATATTTATAGCAACTTTTTTTTTCCTGGTGGTGAAGAATTGGAAATGGGAATGATGCCCATAAATTGGGGAATTGTAATGTGACTGAACAAATTGTGGTATATGATTATGATGAAATACTATTGTGCCACAAGAAATGATGAATAGAATTCTCTCAGAAAGACATGAAAAGACTTCCATGACCTGATGCAAAGTGAAATGTACCATGTACAAAGTAACAGCAATAATTTAGCTCTTCTCAGCAATGTAACGATCCAAGAAAATACTGAAGAATTTATGATAAAAAATGCTGTCCAAACTCAGATAAAGAATTGATGGTGTATGAATACAGATTGAAGCATACCTTTTTTTACTTTATTTTTCTTGAGAATTGGGTGTTTTTGTTTTGTTTGTCTTTTTTTTTGTTCACAACATGACTATCGTATTAGTATATACGCATAACGTATGTTTTAGCAATCAGTGCCAAATAGATTAGATGAAATGTATTCTTATTTCTATTTTTAAATGTTATACATGGATATCTTGAAGCAAATTCTGAAACTGAAGACCACAATCTGTCCATATTTTCTCATCTTTTGTGATTCTTGGATTTATCCTACCACAATCCTCATGGGGATATGTTAAACCATTTTAGCTTTCTGCTTCTCATACTATTATATGGATAGTGTAAATAGAGCATTAGACCTGGAATCAGGAAGGGCTGAGCTCAAATATGGCCTCAGGGACTTACTAGCTATATGATCTTGAACAAGTCATTTCTCTGCATCATTTTCCTCATCTGTTTAAATAGAGATCATAACAGCACCTATTTTCCATTATTATGAGTAAAATAAGATAATATTTATAAAGCTCTTTGTCAGTCTTATAGATATATATGTGTGTGTATATATGTGCAAATATATACACACATGTATATACAAACCCTATAGATCTATTATATACCAATATATTACATATTTATATATAGTTTATAAGTAGATGGCTGTATTTAAATACTTATATTACCAACCAGACCAAACCAGCTTCTAACCTGTGGATGGCTGGAGCCAAACAGTGCAGGGTAGAGACAGGAGAGTCAGGAGTCAAACAGAAGTTTAATTTCAAAGTGAGGGAAATGGCTTTTAAGCAAAGACACGTGTCAGGGCCTACCTCTAGTAAGAAGACCAGAAGCAATGTGGGGAGATTATAATACTTATACCAAGGGCCACACAGAGAGCTACCACCTGACAATGAAAAGTAATAGCAACAATGAGACAGGTTTGACTCATAACAGGGCTTCATAACCAGAACCAGCATGCTAGTCTGAGCTCAGAGAACACCTGGTGCTGGTCAAAGCAATACAATAATTATGTGATTTTGCCAAAGGATAATATCATCCAGAGGCCGAATGCAAAGGATTGTTGTTATATCAGTCAGCTTTGGAAAACAGCGTAACTCCTAATATCATATAGATATATGATAACCATATAGATAGATAGCTATTAGTAATTAATATCTGCAAGTGCCTTAGAGAGTTTTAGCACTTAACATAGTACCTGTCCCATAGGCATTAAATGTTTGCTGACTAAGTGTTTATTACTCTGAATTGCGACTTATATTTACATCATATCTCCCTATTTAATCATAAGCCCAGTGAGGGCAAGAACTTTGTCTTCTCTAAATTAGGTCTAGCTTTAACTCTTTCTTAGAAAGTGACCGATAGCAGAAAAGCATCTGAATTCTAAGCTCCCTGAGGATGCCATGGTATGGTAGAAAGAACAGCACTCTAGCAATCTTAGGGACTAGTTTTGGTCCAAGATCTGCCACATTGTACCTGAGAATTCCCTGAATTTCGGTTTCCTCCTCCACAAAATGGAGGTTACAATAATAATAATTGCATGGCTTCTGTCACAGGGCCATTAATTAAAGTGCTTTGCAAATCCTAAAGTGCTACAGAAATGTGATTTCTTATTATTTAGGCAGAAATGTTGAGAATCAGTGTGAAGACTGTTCAATGATAAAATAAAACTTTGTGTGACAAAGTGATTTCAATCTAATAGTTGCTAAATGCATGGCCCCTATTTTGTTGGAGCAGAGGTGAGGTCCCCACTCTAAATAGTGTTATAGCTGGATTTTTAATTTTGAATGGCATTTTCATGCATTTCATAGCCAATGATTGAAATAACATTTTCGATCAAGTCAGAAGAAACTTTATTTTGGTTTGCTATATGGAGAATTTTATATTTTTCCTTAAAAAAAAAAGCTTTCCTATATTTATCCAGATCACAGCTAAACTCATCTTAGACTGTCTGGCATATACAGCTTAGCTCATTGACCTTGACACACTGCTATATACCCATCTACCTAATGAAAGGGACACATGCTTCAATTTGTGTTCTATTTCAAGGAGAGTGAGTGTCCAACCTAGCTGACCCATCTGGTTTCCCTGAATCAGCAGTCAGAGGCAAAGTGGAAAGCACATTAGAGTTGATGGAAAGAGTCATCTGAGATGTGCTATTCTGTACTAATGAAAGAAACTTCACTAAAGAGCCCCCTCCAATGCCAAAGCTAAAAATCAAAAGCCCATGAGTTCATTATCATCTAACCTGCAAGTTTCTGATTTACTGTTCCTGATTATAAAACCACCTTATAGGTTTGTTTTCACATATTCAAAGAGTTTGGACTTTTGAGTCCTGACTGCCTCCCAAATGCCAAGATGAGTCAAATATATGTAAAAAAAATTAGGTCTGAAACAAAAACATCATTCACAGTGAAGCACAATGAGGGAAGACCTTTTCAAACCTCCTATATGATGCACAAAGAAATCTTTGCTTGAATACTTACAGTGATGGGGATCTTACTACCTTTAAGGTCACTTACTCCATTTTCAGACATCTCTAATAGTTACAACTTTCAAAACTAAATTTCATTTAAAAAGAGAAACTAAAGCTCACTCCATTAATAATGGCATTCTAATTGTTTTCCTTGCATTCTAGGCTTTTTTCTTTCTAATTCATCCTATAAAATGAGGTAATCATGCTTCTTATAGGTAATAATGCCTCACAAGATTGTGGTGAGAATAAAATTAGACAATGTGTGTTGAATGCTTTCCAAATTATAGAACAGTATCTAAATGGCAGTTTTTGTTTGGTAAATTTCCCACAAATAGAAAGGTAGACCAAGACCTTATAATTCTAAAATAATATCATTTATGCCAGAGTAGTCAAATATATTTCGTATTCCATTGAAAAAATATGAAGTACATTTGAAAAAATACACTCATCCTGGATCTAGGCACTTCTGTCCAGCAACCTTGAAATTCTACCACAGAAACTTCAGTATCATTGCCTGGTTCGGAACTTCTGAATTTGTAAATACCCATTTTGATCAGATTTCTCATCCTAAAATAATGAAGATTAAGTTTTAATAGCTTAAAATTACCTAAAGCTTAAGTTTTAATAGCTTAAAATTGAACTGACACTTTGGGGTCATCCTGTTAAAATATACATCTAGGATTAATTCAAATAAATAAACAATGAAATATAGTGACATATTTAATTATACATTTCATGAAGACAGGTATCATATCTTATTCTAAGTCTTCTATACTATTATCATCTAGTAAAGCACTGTGCAAAGTAAAAAATTAGCAAACATTCTTTGAATTTAGGTAGGGTAGGCAGGTTCAAAGAAGGAAAGGGACAATTGGTAATAATATTGGTAATATTCTTTAAGAGTTAAGGACACATAAAATGTGTTCTTTAGCTTTGCCCTTCAAAAAGACTTTTTAAAATCCATCAACAAAATAAAAGTGACTTAAAACAAAGAGCTTGTAGAAATAATTATCAACTCATTATATCCCTTTAGGTGTCCTTAATGAGAAGATTGCTCTAAAGGACCCCTTTCATCAATTGTTTTGCATAGTTTGGACTATAAAAGCAAGGATTCTATAAAATGAGGTACTTCTGAATTCAAAATAGACTTTCATCTATGTGGGAGATGGGAGAAAAAGAAAATCCATAATGACCCCCTTAGATGAAAATAACAAAGTAGTACTGTAATTCAGGCAAATGTTCCTTTTGGTTGGTTGGGAAGGCTGAATTTACAACTAAAGCAGAAAATAGTTTAAACCTTATAGCTCTGTTGTCAATTATAGCTTATTTCCAATAAACTCTCAGACACCAAGGAAAGGTGAAAAAATCATGGTGCAGATTAATAATGGAATTCTAAAATGATTTGGGAAGCACGATTTTTAAGCAGTGGTGATGATGGTCATTGTGAGTCAATAATATCTACTGAGTACCCATCTATTCTATGAAAAATACTTTACTAGACATAGGGAGGAAATAACCCTAGTGGGAATACATGGTTCCCCCTCTTTCCCCATAGGATAAAATTTAAATTTCTCTATTTAGCATTCAGTGCCCTATATAATCTAGCTTCCCTCTATTTGCTATTTCTTCTGTATATAACTTGCTTTATATATATTTCTTTGCATGCTCTCTCCCTCAGTAGATTTTTAGCTCCCTAAGAGTAAAAACTAATTTTTGCCTCCTTTTGTATCCAGAGCTTAACAGGGTCTGACATATAGTAGGTGCTCAGTAAATGTTGATTGATTGATTGATTGATTATATAGCACTTTAAATTTTGCAAAATGCTTTATAAATATTATCTCGTTTTATCCTCACAACTATGAGAGTTGGATATTACCATTATCTCCATTTTAGAGGTGAGGAAATTAAGACAGTTTAAGTGATTTGCTCAAGTTGCACAGCTAGTCAGTGTCTGAGACCAGATTTAAACTAAAGTTTTCCTGACCTCAAATTCTAGCCATTGTACCTCTGTGACAATGGGTAAGTCACTTAAACTCCCCAAGCCTCCCTTTTCTCATATAGAAAATGAAAGGGTTGAACTAGACAGCCCAAAATTATATTTGAAATACTATCAAGATAATAAAAGTAAAGCATTTTGCAAAGCTTATTGTGATATTTAAATAAAAGCTACACTTATAGTTATTGTACCTGGGCTCAGGGTTCGACTCAGGTATTATCTCCTTTATAAAGCTTTTTTTGAATCTTCCCTTCTCAGTTATTAATTCCCTCTCCCCAAATTATCTCCTATTTATATACCTGTCTATGTTGAGAAAATCAAATTGATATTGTCTCCATTTTTTTTGTAATTGATTCTATTCTGTATCCCTGACATTTTGCATAACTAAATCACATTTTCTTGTCTTTGAGTTAAGTTCAGAAGTTCATAGGTTCAGAAGTTCAGTCTTCACCTCCGAGTTAAGTTTAAAAGTTCAGTTTCCATATAAACCACTTTAATTAAAAGAAACCTGTTATCTCTATACTTCTAGTTTTCCTTGACAATTAGAGGAAATCTGTTATCTATATTCCATTAATTATTCTTGCAGGTGGACTAAATCAATTAGAATATCCTAGTGACAAGAGGAAAGGAGGGGTTGCTAGCCCAGTATTCCTGATTTCCATTCAATCAGATTGTCCCTTATGCATATGTTGCTATAGATTTTGCAACTAATCATATTATTTTCCCATCTTGTTTTGTTTTTTGGGGTTTTTTTATTTCAATGTTCCTCTTTTTGTCTGTAAAAAAAACCTTCATTCAAGGACTTTGGCTTGCTGAAAAACTGAAGAATTCACTTTATTTGTAATTGCTAGCTGCCAATAAACTGAATGTGCTCAGAACTTGGTTGCAATATGCAGTTCCTCTCCCTCCCAAAGCAAATTCCAAGTCTTTGAGAATAAAAGCTATTTTCTTTTTATATTTCATTCCCAGTGTCTAATAAGAGTGTCTGGAAAACACTAATGTTTTTGAATTAACCTGTTATAACAACATTGGAAAAGACCCTGATGTTAGGAAAGACAAAGCAAAAGGAAAAGGGGATGGCAGAGAATGAGATGGATAGGTCGTGCCATGTAAACAAAAAGTATGAACCTGACAGACTTTGAGAAATAATGGAGAACAGAAGATCTTCTATTTCCATGGGGTCAGAAAGAGTGAACATAACAGGATGACTGAATACCAATAAAAACAAAACAAATGCTTTTTTTTTTTCTACATGTGGACAAATCCATTTTTCAGTATACTGAAAGTGTGGGTACTTCCCCCAAGCATTCTGCATTGCCTGACAAGCTAAAGAAAATACCTCCCAAATCTTTTGGCCAACAAGGAAGTGAACTCCATTATGCTTTATTATCCCTTCCACAGACAATTGCACAGACCTTCAACCTCTTTATATTCCAACTTCATTTATACTGAATCTGTTCAGTTACAGGATCTAGGACTGGAAAAAGCCTCCAATTCAGTGACATCGAGTGATACTGATTTAGAAAAACACAAGTTAAGATTATTGATGTTCTATTGTATTTTTATTTTTAAAATATTTCACAAGAAAAATTTAATCTGGTTCTGGACTGCACTAGTGAGTTTTGTGGGCTACATGTCACCAATTTTCTAGTCCAAATTTCTTATTTAAAAAGTAAGGGACCTGGAAAAGCAAAATGGTTTGCCTAAAGTTACACAATTAGTAAGGAGCAGAGCGGGCATTTGAACTCAGTTCTCGGGATCCCAAGTTCAATATTCTTCCATTGCCCCATATTCATATAGTTCAGTTTCTTCAGTAATAAATTATCTTTGTAAACATTGGGCAAGTTAGTATCAATAAGTCAAGTCCTGTGGTCAAAAGGTATCTACGTGTGAGAAACAATCTGCTGGTGAGGAGCTTCACCAGGCTTTCATAGGCTGGTCTTCATCTACTGTATCTGTGCTCTCTGAGTCAGAGAGGAATATGTAACTTAACAGATAGACTTGCAGTGTTGGGCATGCAGTGGGCTAAGATGTAAATTTGACTCCTGATTCAGACACTTACAAGCTGGATATAAGTCACTTAAACTCTTTGCACTTCAATTTCCTCATCTGCAAAAAAGGGGGGTATTTGTCCTTCCTGAGCTCCCCAGTGCCTTTCAGCTATGATTTTGTGGATAGAACTTATCAGACACCAGGTTCTCCCATCATAGACTTTGAAAGCCCAGGGTCACCTCTGTAGCATGGAGAAGAACAGGAGTCTGACTTCAGAAGAGGAATCTTTATTAACATTACCCTTTCAAAACCGTACCTGAGTCAGTGAGACTGCCAGGACCAAAGTAGGTCAGTAAGATTTGGTGAAATCAAGGATTGAAGCAAGGGATGGGAACATGTCTCTAAAATCAATGAATATTAAGAAGGCATACAGCTGAATACTTCGCAGTCCATTCATTTCAAATCAATTCATTTCTCTTCTACATTGGTTGGAGGCAATGTGTTTGGGAATTGAGGCAGAATTCTGATAAGCAAAATGGCTTTACTATCTGGGATTTCAGACCAGGCAGGAATAGTTTTCATATCGTTTTAGAACGGAGAGGGAACTTGGAGGATATTTAGTCCCGATCCTCAAATGTGGAAAATGAGGTTGGCAGAAGTTAGTTACTGATCCCAGATTACAATGGCAGAGGCACACAATTAGAACCCACCTTCCAAGTATTAAGACTAGGTAGATGGTTCAAGAGTTCAGGTGAAACAGGGAGAAAGCAGGCACCTTTAAGGCAATAAGAGATTTGCAGTTGGGTTCAGAGCAGAGGAGGGTGGGATAGACAGATATTTAGCAGAGGTCCAGCTGTGTTCAGAGTCTAGAAGTACAAAGAGACCCCTGAACTAGAATTTTATAATATGCCTTTTTTCCTGAATCTTCCTCTAATTCACTGGGCAAGCTTGGGCAAATTATTTTACTTCTCTGAGACTCTCTCCCCTCATCTGCAAAAGGAGGGCATTCGATTGGCTCCTCTCTAAGGTCCCTTTCAGCTTTAACTTTTCATGTTTCTGTGAACATGAACTTCAGATATTCTGATAAAATTTTCATAGGCACCAAATCAATGGAGGAAAACTGGATGTTGTTTAATTGCAATGCAATCAAAACAACACATTTATTGCACATCTTATGTACAAGGTAAGAGACGGTGTAACTTGGTCTCAATAGTTGGCTTGGAGTCAGGATAACTCCCTTTCAAGTCTCACTTCTGAGACACACTGGCCTGTTAATCTGGGCAAGTCATTTAGCCTCTCAATGCCCAAAGCAACTCTTTAGTTCTATAAATAGACAGAAACATTGCTGATCTGTACTGATAAAGAAATAGCAATAAAGAACTCTTTATTGCATTAAGAGCAATAAAATCATATTGGTCCAAACTATCACCACCTACAACAAAGGGCAAAAAACCATCAAGTGTTAAGCAGGAAAACATATGAATGCCATGCAGACCAATAATTTGAAATCAATTTAACTCTACAAAATAATGATTGATAATAATGGAAATGTTTAATAATAATTTATAATAATAATAATATTCTATCTGTGTAATGCACTATAGAGAAAGGAATCTGCCTTGTACTCACAAATCCAGAGACAAAAGGGGAAGAGGGAATAAGGCTAATTACAGATTGCAAAAGTTGCTGCTAATACCAGGGCTTGATGCTATCGTGCACCTACCCCTAGACTATGACAAGGAGCTCAAGCAACAGATACCAAGTTTAAGATCATATCTCTCTTTCCTTTTATGTTTCTCCCTGTTCCTACTACAATAGAGCAGTCTACTTAAAAAGCTAATAGATCTTATTTCCTCTGTCCCTATAATGGGGTAGAGTTGTGTTACCAACAGAAGTCTTTTCTTTCTGCAGGTGCTTTATACTTATGGGAGAATGAGTCCACATCTGCCAGAGAAGCCACAAAAACATGTTCTCCATAGACACTTTCCCCTTTGGTATAATAACATAGAGGGAAATTGAAGCCTAGATGCTTCCATTGCTTTTAGTAGGGGAAGATATAAACAGCAGCTGTGATTATTTAAACACTGAAGTGGAGCTGAATCAGATTAATTAATCACAAAAGGCATTTACTGCAAGGAGGCCACATAAGCAAAGAGATTACTAAGCTTATACAAAGCAGAAAAAGTCAGAAAATGGTGTTCTTAATTTCTTTGGGAATAGTTTGGTTATTACTGGGCTGATATCAATGAGTTCTTCACTTCTCCAAGTAATTTATTATACCAATTAATCACACAGTAAAGTAGATGGAAACCTTACTATAAAAAAGGGGGTTGTAGCTTTCTGACATAGTGAAAAGAGTCTAAGGTGAGAATACTTTGGTTAAAATTCCACCTCAGTCACTTCCTCGCTATGTGACCTAGCCTCAGTTTCCTCATCTGTAAAAGAAGCATAATTTTATTATTATTATTGTTATATTAATAAATATTATATTTAGAGTTGTTGTGGGGATGGAATTAAATAGCATGCAAAATATTTTACAAGCTTTAAAATGTTATATAAATGGTAGCAAATACAATGCTTGTTATTGGTTAAGATATTTCTTTATGACAAAATAAACAAGAAAAATGGATAATCTTTTTGAGAGAGGGAGCATGTGCAAAATGATGGGTTTATAGAACTGTCAAGAAGAATTTGTGGAAAATCTCAATTTCATACTTTGTTGTAGGAAAACTGTCTAAACGAGTTTGACAGTTGAAAGGCATTTTAAAGGTCATCCAGTCTATCCTCCCAACCAATATAGGAATCCCTTCTCTAATAAACAATTATAAATAAACCCATTCCCTGGAAAAAGGGTCATGAGTATAAAAAGAGCTGATGCCATTTGTGAGAAATCTGACGAGGTAAATATCAGCAAGTGCATAAATAGAAAGTATGCTATTATAAAAATTGTCCAAAAATGAGCTTTATGTATTTTGAAGTAATGGGTAAAGAATCATAGATACATAAAAAATTACAGTAAATTGTGAGCCTAAGAACTCCAGTGAGTGCTGAGTTTTGGAGAGGGGTTTGTGACTCTAGATACATGCTAAGCATTGTCATTGTATTATTAATTTAATTTCAACAAAGAAAAAAGAAGAACCAAGATAGTGCAGTGATAGGAAGCAATTCAATGGACTCCTCACACAAATTCCTCCAACAGATCTAGAAAATGAACCAGAGCTAATCTTGATGAGGAAATCCAGAAAAAGTTATTAGTCATTTGGACAGCCCAGCTCACCTTAGGGAGGCAGACAGGAGTGGGGTGAAGATCCTGGGAATGGAATCTCCTAGTAGCACATCTAATACCTAAGGAGAGGCCATGAGACCATGCATCAGTGCAAGAGGAGGTCCACATCATCTCAGAGCTCCACAAGACCTGGAGTACTATAATGGGAGAAGGAGGGAAGAGAAAAGAAGGAAGGGGGAAATGGGGAAGGAGGGGTGCCAAGAGCAGCGGGAATTGACAATTTTATTGTCACCTCCCACTTCCTGAGAATAAGAAGATGGGGAAAGGGGGAGTTTCCCAGATTGAGAGTCCCTAAACAGTGTTTAGAAAAACAACAAAGTTCAAAAGCCAGCATCAACAGCAGTGTGAATCAGAAACAGAGACAAGTCTGATTTCCAGCATCTAGCTCAGCTGTCACAGATATAACAAGGGCAGGAATTTCAAACCAAAGGAAACCTAAAGAACCAAAGGAGTTTTTTTTAAGTGACTAATGAGGTTGAATCTACCAACAATCTACTCCTGCTCAGACCCAAATCCCTATTAAGAACTTGCAGTGTTCACAGCACAATGATCAGTAACCAAACATCCTGGAAGTTCTGAAAGTTTGCAGGTCTCCAAATTGTCCCTGAGATACTGTAATAATACAGTACTCAATTACCCAAGAAAGCAGCAGGACCAACCCAGACTTTCCCTCTAGAAGCATAGCAAAGCCCAGTTTCAAGTACAAACTCAAGAAACGAATGGGCAAACAAACAAGGAAAAAGAATCACCCCATAATGAGCTATTACATTGGTAGGGATGACAGGAATGAGAAGAGATGATTCTAAGTCATTATACAAGCAATCCTTCAAAAGAAAAACAAAGCTTGGGCACAAAATCAACTAAAATTCCTGGAAAAGATGAAGCAAGAGTTGAGGGTTATTTAAGAGTTAGATAGATAGATAGATAGTCATAACAGATAAATAGGTAGATAAATAGGGGAATGGATGAATGAATGGATGAATGAATGAATAGAAAGATAGATGAATCTTTGAGGAAAAACATCTGTAAATTTTGACACAAGAGTATAAAACCTTGCCCAAGCAAAAAATTGCCTGAAAATCAGAATGGACCAAATAAGAGCCAATGATTTCATGAAGCAGTAAGAAATATTAAAGTCAATGGGGGAGGAAAGAAGACTGTAAAATACCTCCTAGGAAGAACAAATATGTAGGAAATCAGATTGAAGAGGGGGAAAAAGTAAGAATCACTGAACTCTCTAAACATCATGACCAAGGAAATAACCTATACATGATATTTCAAGAATCTTGAAAGAAAACTGTCCTAACCTCTTAGAACCAGAGGGCAAAATGAAAATAAAGAGAATCCAACAGTCTTCTAAAGGGAACCTCAAAATGAAAACTCCCAGGAATATTACAGTGAAATATCAAAATTTCTAGGTCAAAGGAAAAAATTAAAAAAATTCAGAAAGAAAGAATTCAAATGTCAAAAAAAGCACAATGCAAAAAAGAAGCAGAGAACTCAGGGTATAATATTCTAGAAGGCAAGGTATATGGGCTTACAGACAATGATAACCTATCAAGTTAAACTGAATATAATCCTATAGAATTTTTTTAAATGTTTCTTTATTGAAACAGACTTCCCAACATTTCTAGTGAAAAGACTAAACCTGGACACAAATGCTAAAATACAAAGACAGGGGGAAAAACATAAAAGGATATGAGTTTTCTCTATACCCTCTCATCATCAGGATCCATAGAAAGAGATCATTCTGGCAAAGCCTGGGAGTGGTCTTGTTATGTTTTGATCTTAAGAAAAGAATAAGAAAAAAAAGAAAAGAGGAATATATTTGGAGCTGAGAGGATGAAGGTAAGGAAGGTTAAAGAAATTATCTCATATTATTGGGGTGCACAAGTATCCAACTATACAAATAAGGAGGAAATGAAGGGAGTACTTGACACTTGAACTTCATTCATATCTTAATTCATCAAAAAGGATAAAAACAAGGAGGAGGAGGAAAGGGAGGAGAAGGAGAAAAGGAGAAGGGGAAAGAGAAGGAGGATGACGATGACCATGGCCATGACGATGATGAAGAAGAAGAGAAAGAGAGGAGAGAGATAAAGAGAGACAGAGACAGAGACACAAAGAGAAAGGATTTATCAAGTACTCTATAGGAATTCCAGTGAAGGAAGAAATAATGCCCTCCACAAAGGCCTCATCTCTTCCTTATTTGTATAGTTTTCTATGTGTGTACCCCAATAATATGAGATAATTTTCCTTAACTTTTCTATCTTCATCCTCTCACCCAAATATATTCCTCTTTTCTGCTTTTTCTGTTCTTTTCTTAAGATCAAGATAGGCTTTCCCAGATTGATTTCTTTCTACGAATCCTGTTTATGACAAGGTTCAGAGGAAATTCATATTTGAATGTAAGTTATTTATCCTTTTATGTTTCTTTCTCTAATGTTCTAGCCTGCTGAAATCTTGAAAAGAAATTGAGTTTTTGAGGGGGCAAAGAATGGGAATTCCTACTAATTGGAAAATGGATGAACAAATTATGGTACATAACTATTATGGAATACTATTGTGCTGATATTTTATCAGCTTAATTACCAACTGGAATTCCAGAAGACTGATAAAATATTTTACCTCCTCCTGATAGATAAGTGAAAGCTTCAGAGTAAAGAATAAGAGAATATTTTTTGGACTTTACCAATATGAAAATATTTTTGATTAACTCTGCATATTTTATGGGTTCTGTTTTACTTATATTATCAATTTGGGGTATAGAGGAAGTGGGAGGGTATGGGTAGGAAAGTGAAAAGAAGGACCTAAACTGATCAAAGCAAATAAAATTATTTTTGAAGAATACAGTAAAAGCAATATAAACTATTTAATCATATTAATGTGTGCCCCGCCAATTCCAACAAATATTCAGTTGAACTCAACTAAGAAATAAGCAAACAAAATGAACTCAAGAAGAGTCATTAATAGTTTAAGATCATCTTGGAATGAGGTCTCTAGTAGAAGAGCATCACCATCTATCTTTGGTCCTATGCCATTTAACATTTTTATTAATGATGAAGAAAGATGACACACATTAAATTTGCAGATGATATAAAGTGAGGAGAAATAGCTAACAAACTGAATTAAAAAATTATGATCTAAAAAGATCTCAACAAGCTAGAACATTAGGCTGACTACAACAAAATAAAATTTGATTGTGAAAGAATAGTAAACTTGAAATCAGGTGACACCTGAATTGAAATGCTGACTGTAGCACTTACTTGTGGCCTTCACCAAATCATTTAACCTTTGTGAAGTTCACTTTCCCATCTGATAAAAAAAAAGAGACAATAATACTTACAATACATATCTTACACTTTTATTGTGAGAAAAGGACTTAGCAAAACATAAAGTCATATATATATATATATATGTATGTATATACATATGTGTGTGTGTGTGTGTGAGCTCTTAGGATAACGGTGATTAGAAATGTAAATTCTTAAACTTAAAATAAATTTGAACAGTTAACTTCATAAATAAAAGAAAAGGGATGGTTAAATGGCATTTTGTCTGAAGAGAATTTGGAAGTTTGGGGGACTGCAAATTCAATATGAGTCAAAAGGGTCTTGATCTAGAAGCCAAAAATATCAATGCAATTAGGTTATATTAAGAAAAGCAGGTGGGGCAGCTAGGTGGCACAGTGGATAGAGCACCAGCCCTGAAGTCAGGACGACCTGGGTTCAAATCTGGTCTCAGACACTTAACATTCCCTAGCTGTGTGACCCCGGGCAAGTCACTTAACCTCAATTGCCTCAGCAAAAAGCAAAAAAAAAAAAAAAAAATTATAAAAAAAAAAGAAAAGCAGGAAAGAATGATGTCATAGTAGATAGAAAACCAGACTCAGAGCCAAGGAGATCTACACTGTATCTGTCATGTGCCAATTTTTGAATGTTTTTTCTCTTATTAGAATATAAGATTGGGGCAGCTAGGTGGCGCAGTGGATAGAGCACCAGCCTTGAAGTCAAGAAGATCTGAGTTCAAATCTGGTCTCAGACACTTAACATTCCCTAACTGTGTGACCTTGGGCAAGTCACTTAACCCCAATTGCCTCAGGAAAAAAAAAAAAGAATGTAAGCTCTTTGAAGGTAAGGATTGCTTTGGCTTTTTTTATTATTATTATTTTATCTCTAGAGCTAAGCAAAGCACTTAATAAATCCTAACCAACTGATTCATTTACACACTAAATTTTGCAAATTTACTAAATTTTACAAAATTTACAAGCTAAATTTTGCTTGCTATTTTCCAAAATTGAAACTGTCATTTTCCACACATAAAACCACTCTAATAAGCTGTTTCTGATATTTATATGACCCTCCCCTACTATCTCTGCCTCTCCAATTCTTTCTTCAAGCCTCCTCTTGGTTGTTATCTCTTTCATGAAATCTTCTCTGATTCCCTAAATTTTCTGCATTCTCTTCCTCTTTAGATTGTCATATATTATGCTTATTTTATATTCATTATGAGCCCTTTCTCTTTATCCTCTAGTAAAATCAAAGTTGTTTGAGGAAAAGGGATGTTTGGGGTCTATCTTTAAATCCCTCTCCCCTACCTTAACATAATACCTGTTATTCAGTTGTTTTCAGATGTGAAAGACTCTTTGTGATCTCTTTTGGGATTTTCTTGACAAAAACAACTGAGGAAGTTTGCTATTTTCTTCTGGAGTTCATTTTTCATATGTGAAAACTGAAACAAACAGGGTTAAGTGAATTGCCTAGGGTCATATAACTAGTAAGTCTGAGGCCACATTTGAACTCAGGAAGATGAGTTTCATGACTCTAGGCCTGGCACTGTATTCACTGTGCCACAGAGCAATCTGTCTTATACAGTGAATAAATAATTGTTTGTTAAATGAAATGGAATGCAACTGAAGCAATAGCATATCCTCCATTCACTGAACCCAAATCCTGGCAGGTTGCTGCATTTATCTTACCATGCAGTATCCCACCAGCCTTTTTTTCCATCTAGCATATCCTTTGCTTCAGATTCCAGACATAGCCAAGTATTTCAATGGACAAAAGAAATATCTGTAAGACAGTCCAACCTTGACTTATCTTAAAAATTTCATTTCCCCATCCCAAGCAATCCCAAATAGATGGAGAGGCTTGTGATAATTTTATTTATTTATTCACACAAACACACACACACACACAGAGACAGACAGACAGACAGACAGACAGATGTATTCCAGAAAAAATTATTCTAATATCCCAGAAAGGTAGACCAAAATAAAAATAATTTCACAGAGACCAATTTTTTTTTCAGGAAAAGAGAAAAAATAAGTCATAAGACAATATATTTACAAAACTTTTATAAATCCAAGGAAAAAATGTAATGGATGATTGATCCTATGTTTCTTACATAGAAAAAATATAGCAAGAACTGCAGTTCACAGTTTACTATCATTGACTTATAATTTATCAAAAAGGCCATCGTTGACAAGGTTGTGATTTTTGGCCCTGTCCCCACTCCATAAAAAGGCATTACTCTTAACCCTGACAGTGACTAAATTATGCTAGCCTTTTATTCCCTCTCTCACCCTCCCAAACACTGCATATCTGTGAAGGATAGGCTCCTTGAACTTCACTCAACAGAATCTCTCCTTTAGGAACCTGACTAGTTGCCATGGCCCATGAGTAGATATCATATTTGATCTATTGTGTGAAAACTGCTTATGTGGAACAGACCTCTCAAGCCATACAGACCCTCTAGTGGAAGCCAAATTGCTGCAATTATGGATGGATAAATTAGATAGAATCAAGTTAAAAGGATTATTTCAGAAATATATTGAATTCAAACACATATATGCCTTTATTCTTAGTATTCACTATTAGAGATGTAAATCAGTAACCAATAAAGTCAATTAGTCCATGATGTTTTACAAAAATCCTAAAGCACTCTATCAATGTCAGCTTTCTCTGGTTTATCATTTTATTAATATTATTATTGTTGTTATTATTATTATTTCTTCTTTATTTACAAAAGATGGGCAAGTCAAAGGAACCAGAACCTGGCAGTCTAAACTAGAAAACTGACTATCATTAATCTATTAAACTATTAAACTTGAGTCCATGAGGAACACAGGAACAATTCTGCTTGTGCATGGTATTTTTGCCTGGCTCCATCTGTTCCCATGTGGATGAAAGAAGTGTTTAGAATCAGTATAAAGGGAATATAAGTGGAAGAAGAAAAAAAAACACTGAGATATCATGCCTTCAGAAGAACAGAGTCAATTTAGAGTACTGCAAAAAGAAAAGCTTTAATCTTTTCTTTAATGTCAATCACTCTAAACTGATTTTCTAGGAGCCTGGTCAGAGCTAGAAAGGCAGTCAGATTCTGGAGAGATGGAAGAGATTGTAAGCTATTCAACAGAAACAGCTCAGACATGATGAATTTCAGATGAATGCCTCAGCTGCTGAGACTTTTTGAATATGTAGTCTATTGGGAAGGATTCAATCATAAAGAAATATAAAGTAAAATCATTGAGAAAATGTTTGGTGAAGCTTTCTCTAAAAATAATGAAGAATTTAATTGACATATAAAACACTTTGAAATATATAAAACATTTTACATCCATTATCTGGTTCATTTAAGCTTCACAAAAACCCTGTGATTTAGGTAATGCAGGCACTATTACTCCCAGTTTACAGATAAAGAAACTGAGATAGAGGGAAGTTAAGTGGCTTGTCCATGGTCAGATAGCTAGCAAATGTGATATGTAGGATATGAATCTAGGTTTTTCTTCCTCTAAGCCCAGTTCTCTATTAGGCTACACTACCACCCCAAAATAGTCAATTTCCTAAATAATTTTCCCTGCACCTCCTCAAGGTTAAAATGATCTTTCTTTCCTCAGCTCCATCATGACATTCTATTTGAATTTTTCCTTTGTTCTTATCATATCCTAATTTATATTTCACAAATTTATGTTATTTATATACATCTTTTAAATTATGTTTCTTGAGATAAAAGTTCATTTTTTCTTCCTTGTATCTAGAACACCTAGCACTGGACTTTGCACACATACTTTGAGAAATGTAGACAAACCAATAACTTTATATGCCTCTTTCATTGTTGGAAATCTTTATTTATCATCACAATTACATGATCATTCTCACTCATCATACCCAGGGAAATTACAATTTCCGTTAAAAAAATATGATGGACCCTTAAGTTTCTCATTAAATAGGACAAGGGTTGAATTCAAACACTCACCCTTCTCTCCTTCTCCCTAATATATAGATATAAAAATGAAAAAAAAAAATAGATACAGGATGGGGGTGCTGGATTTTTCCCTCCAAAATTCACTTGGAAAATGCATAGTAGGCCACATTTTTTTAATTCCGTTTATAGATCAGGTGGGTTATCATGGGCTGCTTAATATGGGCCTTCTTGAATTAGAGGTTTCCCCTTCTCATCCAACAGCACTCCTGATACAAGTTTAAGTAGAATAATAATGGATAGTGTGATGGACTGCTAAGAGTCTGTCAAGCTGATATGTCATTTCCCAAATCTCTGTCATACTTGAAAAGTTGTCAAAAAGAAAAAGAAATGGCAAATAGTCATTGCTTTATCCATAGACCCATCAACTTCCCCATTATTAATTCTTCAATCATTTTGAAAGCTGGATGGAAATGTTTTTACACATTGCTCCATCTAGTGGTCAAAGGAAACTAATTTCTCTGAATGTTCTCAAATGAAAATCAGTAGCAGACAAGAGTGGAATCATTATTAGATTAATAATTAGGAATCTAATTTGCAATCATTTTGATGAGTATACCACCATAACAGACCAAAAAAACTTGAATTAAAATAGCATTCACATTGAATATACATTTGTGTTTCCTTTGGGAAACAAAAGAAAAAAGCAAGATGGTAAAAGGTTGAGGTTGCTCTGAACCTTTGAGGTAACCAAAGTTCCCAAAATAATTAACCAAGAATTACATCAGAAAAGGAATATAAGATAGTTGGCATGGTAACCAGGGTATTGAGGCAGGGCTTATTATTGTTGTCTATTCACATTCATTTAGAACTTATGAATCATCATCCCAAGCAAGCAGAGGAAAATGCTAATTAATTAAATGCCATTTTGGTATTATTTCTTCTGTAGCCACCATCATTCATGCTAGCAACATAAATGACGGTGATTGGATAATTGCTCCAGTGTCCTAATGATATTATAAATCATTGCTGGACTCTCCCTAGCCAGTTGTGTCTATCCATTTACCATTGTCTCAGGCCATTCCAAAAATGGGAAGTTGGATGAGCTTGAACAACCTGAGAGAAACAACAGGTTATATTTCTTCAAAAGTCAAGGATGGACTAATCCGAAGAAAGAGCTAAATAATCAGCAATGCACAACAGGAATCTCATGATTCTTAAAAATGGATCTTTAATTTCATTTTTAATTTAAGTCTGCAGTGATTCACAACTCAAACTCCACTCAATATTTTCCTAAATGTTTCAGTCTCTGTCCTTTTGTTACAGGGAAGGGATTGTTCTGGGTTTTTCTTTTTTTCTTTCTTTTTTTTTTTTTGGTATCCATTGTGTGGGCCTTAATAATTTTTTGCTGAATTGAATCAGATTCTTATATCTCTTACGCCAAGAAATGTGATGCTAGCCCTGAAAAAAAAATTAAGTGTTAGTCAAAATGCTTGTGTAACCCCTATTGAAACAAGAGAGGAAAATTACAGGATCAGTACACAATCCAAGAATGGGGTTATGAAAAATGACTATCAGGTATGATATCTTTTTAGAGTGGATAGCAGTCTGATTTCCAGGTTAGGAAGATCTGTTCCAAATTCTATTTCTCCCCAACTAATAAATGGTCAAAGGATATGAACAGAAAATTTTCAGATCATGAAATTAGTCATTTATAGTTATATAAAAAAATGCTCTAAATCCCTATTGACTAGAGAAATGCACATTAAGACAACTCTGAGATACTACCTCACACCTTTCAAATTGGTTAAGATGACTAGAAAAATAATGATAAATGTTAAAAAGGTATGTGGGAAAACTGGTACATTAATTTATTGTTGATGAAGTTGTGAAACAATCCAATTATTCTGGAGAGCAATCTGGAACTATGCCCAAAGAGCAATAAAACTGTGCATACTCTTTTACCCAGCAGTACCAATACTAGGTCTGTATCACAAGGAAATCATGAAGAAGGGAAAAAGACCCACATGTGCAAAAATGTTTGTAGCACCCCTTTTTGAGGTAGCAAAGAATTGGAAAAGGAGTGGATGCCCATCAATTAGGGAATAGCTGAACAAGCTGTGGTACATGAAGTTAATGGATTACTTTGGATTGGATTACTCTATAAAAATGATGGACAAGCTGATTTAAGAAAGGCCTGGAAATATTTAGATGAACGAACTGCTGTTGTGCAAAACAAGGAGAACCAGGAATACTTTGTACACCATAACAGCAAGAATGTGCAATGATCAACTATGAAGGACTTGGTTCTTCTCAATGGTTCACTGATCTGAAGCAATAGCAATAGACTTTGGACAGAAAATGCCATCTGTATCCAGAAAAAGAACAAAGGAGGGAATCTGAATGTAAATCAACACATGTTACATTCACTTCTTTTTTCTGTTTTTTTTTTCTCTCTCCCATGATTTTTCCTTTTGCTCTCACATTTCTCTCCCAATATGATTCACAAAGCAATGTATATTAAAAATAAATGAACTTACAACAATAAAAATTCTATTTCTGCCATAATTCAATTCAATAATCATTTATTGAGTGTTTATACTGTTCTAGGCAATGTGCTAAGCACCTCTTATAAGTAAAGAAAAAGAAACAAAGAAGTGTGTGACCAAGGACAAGCAACTTAACCCCTTAGTGCTTCAAGAAACTCTGTATGACAACAACTAATAAATCATTTACTGATCTGATCAATAGAGAGTTTCAACTATGAGATTTTATCATATGAATGAAATAGGTCCAATGTTATATATGCATTTTTTTATTTCATCAGTATGTGTATTTTCTCCACTAATCTAGGTTATTACTCTTTGGTCTTTAGTAAATAGTTCATAAGATTCTGTAAGGAAAAAAAGTCAAGAAAGCATTGCCAGTCTTTCATCATGGCCTTTCCTAGGCTAGCTCTTAGATGATAGTCCAACACAAAAAGTGTATTCTAAGCCTTTGGAGTTTGTTGGAATCTGTCAGTTCCTGTGTTTCACTAGCAGTCTTCTTTATTCACAAGAAAAAAAAAATTCCTCAAAATTATCACTTCCACCTCATGAGAACATTTTGCATCATTATATTTTCTCCATTCCTAGCCTTCAATTAATTCTGCTAATCCACTTCTCACTCCTGTTTTTGTATTCTGTCTGCTACATCATACCAATGATTCTTGTTCTTTGTACTACTGAAATTCCTCATCAATATCTGTTTCATTCTGGCTTTGTCATGAGGAAGAAAAACACTTGAGAATCTTGTTAGCCAAGGTTAAAAGATTTAAAAGTTAAAATTTTGTTATGAAAATAACAAGAAAGTCATTATAACTGAAAGGTTAGAATATATGCAAAAGACAATTCTGAACTAAACTTGAACAATGAGTGCTCAAATTACCTTACAAAATAACATCTAAAGGTTTGAAATGCAAAGGAAAGAAAAAATTGATACAGAAAGAAAACTGACAAGAGAAGGAAAGTCAAAAAATGCTGTCTACTAATGTAGAATTTTGCAAAACTCAATCATAGAAATTTTATGAACGGTTATAGGAATAATTTAAGGCCTTTAAACCAATACCAAGTTTTACACACTATAATTCTGGAATAGAACACTTCACTTAAGAATGACCTTTAAAAAAGCATAATTCTCTTTTAAAGCCCACATTTCCCATTCTATTACTAAGTTCTAATTTCTTTGGTACGGTTTTAAAATCAGCAGGAAGATAATAATAGTTCATATTTATGTAGCACTTTACAATTTCAAAACACTTTTATATATATTTGACTCTCACAACAATCCTGAGAGCATATATCAATAAAAAGCAGATTTTATATTATAGAGAAAATCTTTTATTTTCAAAGATTAAAGCGGCTCAGCTCTCATAAAAATGGCTAATTTTGAAAACATTCTCTGTATACAAGTTGCTATCCTAGGATCAGAGTTAGACCTTTTGTCAAATTTAATAATGTATTAAGTCCCAACTTTAAGATATGCTTTATCAATTTCTCAATATCCATTTATTATAACATCCATTTTTATAAATCCCTAATATATATTTTAAAATTTTAAATTAACTCACAAAGGAAATCTGCATTTTATTATAAAATTTGAAATACTGTCCTTGGCTTATTCTTCAAAAAACTGAGCCTGATTTTTTTTCTACTGAATGTTTAACATAAGCCTCACCAATTTGGAATAATGAGAGAAGGTCAACGTGACCTAGAAAAAAGGCTAAATTAAAGAAAATTTTAAATTAAAAGATTTATATGAATTGATATGTAGTAAAATTGGCAAAACCAGGAAAACAATTTACATGATCACTATAATGATGCAAGGTAAAATAATTTTGAAAGACTATAGAATTTTGATCTGAGGAGTAACCATTCAAGTTCAGAGTTACTGAGTTCTGCTGCCCAACTTCTGGAAGAAAGAGGAAGACTACAGGTGCAGTTTTATCATTAGATTAGTTTCTTTTTTTCTTGACTTTACATATTTGCTTAAAGAAAAGGCTTCTGCTGGAGGGAATGGGGGAGTTACTAGGCAGTGATAGGAAACAAAAAAAGAACATTAATAAACTATATAATTTCATTTGCATAGAAGAAAACCAAAAAATGCACTGAGGAAAATACAGAACTTTGTTGCTATATTTTTTACTGTAACATACTAAAAACTATACATAGCAGTTCAGTTTCTCATATGACTTTCTTGTTCTTTATTTATTAAAAATTTTGTTTTATTGAAAATCATAAAATTCTTAATGTAAAAGAAACCTTTCAGAATAAAAACAATAAAAATTAAATAATGCTATTATATTATTATTAAATATAATGCATACTAAGAACTAAAATGTTTTTATATGGGAGTCTATATGGGAGATGTAATGGCTCTGGGCAGTTAATAAATCTAATGGGCAGTTAATAAATATTTAAGTATTCACTATGTGCCAAGCACTATGCTACACACTAGAGTTACAAAGAAAGGTAAAGGACAATATCTGTTCTCAAGGAACTCAATGTCTAATAGGGAGATAGCACACAAATATATTCAACAAGCTAGATAAATAGGAGAGACATTAGCATTAAGGGAAATTGGGAAAGACTTCTTGTAGAAGATTATATTTTAGCTGAGATTTCATCAAAGAAGCCAAGAGGTTCAGATGAAGAATAAAAGCATTCCAGTCATTGGAATGCTTGGAAAAGTCAGTTATGAAGATGTTTGAACACCAAATAGAGGATTTTTATATTTTATCCTAGAAGTAATAGGGAACCACTGAAGACTGAGTCAGCAGGTGTGGAGAAGATGAAAGGGGTGTGACATTTTAATCACTTTCTTCAAAACAATTGAGGGAACAGAAGTTCAGAAAGTCTTATCAAACAAACTCTGATAAGATTACCAAGTATCTAAGAAAAGATTTAAATCCAAGACTTTTAAATCTAAGTCCTGTGGTCTTTCTGGCATACCACATTGTCTCTATATTTAACAAATTGTGACTATATAAACAAATTAGATAAAAATCAGTCTTCAAAATCTTACATGATACATTAGCATATTATAAACAAGTTCTAGATAATCTCAGAATCCATTCCTGGATGAAGGTGAAGAAATAGAAGAGGACCTAAGATAATAATAATGTGTCCTCCTCACTATTCCTAAACTTAAAAAAAAAAAAAAAAATAAAGATGAAATAAAGTTTAAACGAATATCTGGGGCAAGTGAGACAGAGACAATCATTCCTCTTCGCTTTTATGATCATTGAAAGGAGGTCTTTTGATTGATTGGCATGATTAATTTTTGTTTAAGTAAGAACCTGGGATCCCTTATTAGTGACATCAAATGGAGTCAATATATTTGCCTCTCATCCATTTCCCTGAGACAGAAAGTCCTAGCAGAATGATAGAATCATCAATTTAGAGCAAGAAAGGTCAGCTGCTCTATTCTTTTCATTTTCTGTATATTTACAGGAAATTAAGTAATTTGTTCAAGATCACACAGTTAATAAATGTTAAAGCTAGGATGGGAACCTAGATCTGAATCTTAGACCTTCAAATCCATTCTTCATTTCAATTAAGCCTCCCAAGAAGTGAAGTGATCTCAGAACAATTAGTACTCTTCTTATAAACACAAAAGTATTTTAATAAATGATAATGAATGAATCTATAAATATATACAAGTAATCAGTTTCTTGAGCCCTCCGTTTGAAAAGGCATTTAATGGTTTTTACAATGGAGCCAACTTATTTATGACAGATATTTAAAATTTATTAAAAAAAAAAAAAAAGCTTAGTATTGTTCTCTGGACTAAAAACTTTATCTGAATAACTTTATCTGAAAATCTGCAAATTCCAAATGAGTGGGGCCTAACTTTAATGAGGTTTTTACTAAAGTTTAAAAGGGAACTGTTCCAAAAAAAATGCCTCCAGACATACTTAGCTATGGCTAGAGGAGCTTGAAAAATACTAAATCTGTTTTCTGGACATAAAGGCTCTCAAAGGGAATATCTTCAACTTTCTTTCATGGCCAAGAGTCCAAAAGGGCAAAACAAATCAAGAAAATAAGTGATCTTAGAACTAGTGATGAACATAATTAAATTTCTTGGTAAAGAAGAACTCAGTTATCAGGGGACATGAGTCAGTACTGAATGTGAGCAATAAAACAGTATGCCTTAGGGGGGTTTCTGGAATTCTTGCTTACTTAAGGAAACTTCTCTTCTGAGAGACTATTTTGAATCTATAATGTCTAGAATAACCAGAAGCAGAGTAAATAATAATAATAATAAAATTTTACTGGGCATTCTACTATTGATTTGTTCAGTCATTTTTTTTTTAGTTAGGTCTGACTCTTTATGACCCCATTTGGAGTTTTCTTGGCAAAGATACTGAAGTGGTTTGCCATTTTCTCCTCTAGTTCATCTTACAGATAAGGAAACTGAGGCAAACAGAGTTAAATGATTTGCCCAGGGTCACAAACCTCATAAGGATCTGAAGCCAAATTTGAACTCAAGAAGAAGAATCTACCTGGCTCCAGGCCTAGCACTCCATCCACTATACCCTTACTATTAATAGTGTCAGCAATTAATGTTTAAGTTAGAAATCAAATCAACCTGGGTTCTATTCCTAGCTTTGTCACTCTCTTCTTGTGTCACCTTGGACAAAGCCCCAAAAAAGGGAGTTAGACTTAATGACTTCTAAACTGCTAATATATGAAGTCTGCCCCTAGCCTATTTTTTTCATCTTTGATGGACAATACTCACGATTTAAGCACACCTGATATTCATTCAATGATGCTAAGATACATTATGGAATCTGATAAAAGATCAGACATCTGCATTAAACTTGATAGAGAACCAATAAAAACTATTTCATCCTGATACTTTTCCTCAACTCAAATCATTTATTAAAATTTGTGCCTCCAGTTCAGCTTACGGAAGGATGCACAGACAATTAAGTTTGCATTGCTATGTGAGTATATGGGTGGTAGTAGTCATATTTTGAAGCAGCCAATAATAAATGTGCTGCATTTAAAGTGTGATCTTATACTCTCAAAAGATGCTAATAGATACTTCATCAAAATAGGAAAGTCAATTGTGCCTGGTAGACTGACAGAACTTCTCAAGGCTTGTCAAACCCTGTGATTTTGTTGCTAGTTAAAGGCAAGAGAGGGATGGTTTGGGAAGTTAAACAACTGATTAAAAACATGCTATCTGAGAACAAGTTTGGAATTACTGGACCCTGTCTGAAATATAGACATGATGGATTTTTGGCACTCAAAAGGATGTACCCAAAAGGAATAATAAAAATATATTTTCTTAGTCTCTTAAAAGGCCTTAAATGTAAAAGAAGAGGAAGAAGAAAACTGCCTACATTTAAATATAGGCTAGATACTTTAGAGAGTAATTATTCCATGGTAAAAATGGCAACAAATACACAGAAAGTTACAGGAGACACAAACAGGAATGGATAAAAAAAATAAAAATATGCCTCAAATGACTATGGGCAAATGCAATCAGTCAACATTACAAATATTTATTAAAGATTTATAATATCTATATGTATCAAGAACTGTATTAGGTCCTAGAACTAGAAAGACAAAAATGTCTTCAAGGACCTAACACAAAAAATAAGAAGTTATTAGAGCAAATTAGTAATCCTAATACAAGCAGGAAACTCTAAATGCACAGGTATCCCTGTAACTTGGTGGGATGACACTCATATCTCTAATTTGGCTCTGAAAGGATAAATATCATTCAAAAGTAATGAGGGGTAAAAGGCAGAGCAGAGTTGCACTACACATTAAGATGATATAATCATGAAAGGAAATCAAGGACCCAATGAAGGAGAAATGGGATAGGGGGAATATTTGTGGGAACAATTATGGTGGCAGAAATGAAACCAATATCATCACTGGAATATAGCATAGACCATCTTGAACAGAAAGAAAAAATAATGATTTCTCATAACAAATTATGGAAGTAGGACATGGGAGTGATGGGTGTGGAGAAGTGGGTGGGGAAGTAATTTTATAAGAACTTTTTGTATGTTTTTCCTCTACCAATATCTGATTTCTGTTTTTTAAATTGCTTCAAAAGATGGAGGAATCTATGAAGAAAACTATTATTCTGACATAAAGCTTCTGGGTAACCTATAAGTCTTAGGATTTTCTCATATGATCTTCTTGAAAAATGGTTTCATGCACATAAGCATATATGTAAATGTGTAGATACATGCATATGGATGTATATGTAAAATTGTATGTTTATATGGGCATATATGTATGCAATTATGCATTATAATTTATATTTCTCATTGTTATCTTTTGCCTCTCTTGTATTTCAGTCATCAAGTATCAGAGTATTTATTAATTTAATTTATTAGGGTCCTATCAAATTCTTTGGGGTACTTTGATGGTACAGAGGATAGTAGCAGGCCTGAAGTCAAGAAGACTTATCTTCATGAGTTCAACCCTGCCTCAGATACTTACTGACTGTGTAACTCTGGGCACATCATTTAACTCTGTTTGCCTTGGTTCCTCATTTATAAAATGAGCTGGAAAAAGAAATGGCAAACCACACCATTTTCTTTGCCAAGAAAATCCCAGATGGGATGACAAAGAGATGGACCTGACAAACAAAAAAAAAAATCAAATTCTTTCTAAAATTTTTCTGCCACTTCATTGTTAGGCACCTGAGTAATATCTGAAACGTTAACTATAAGTACTTTTAAAAGACCTCTATGAAAATAATTTTTGCTTATGTACAAGGTCTTTTTGCAAGTACTTATCATCAGCATTCTCCTACATGATTACCAAGTATTCTATTAAATCATTTCCTTTGTATTATTTACTTCACTGATGTCTTTCTTTGCCTCTCTGAGTACTTTTGAGTCATTCTTCCCTTTAGCTGTAACTTCCTTCTTTCTTCTGTTTTCAATTACAAGAATGACAAGATTGATATGATTCATGTCCTACAGCAATATCCTTATTTGTTAATCATGAGACAAGCATCTCACATTTAGAAATCCAATAGTCAAGTTCACATTATAAATGTTTTAAAAACATTATGATTCTAACACCCTCTTCTTCCTTTCCTACCATTCTGATACCATCATTGCAGAAGCACTAGAGGACTACACATGACTCAGGGATATTGGTAGATTATTCTTTACTTCACAGATTGCTACAATTTAAAATATTTATCATCACATGGCCATCCTCCTGGTGATAATGTTTACAAAGGGATAAATAACTATTTTTCTGGATTCTGTTCTTGCCAGCTCCTATCTGAAATATTGCATTCATTTTGGAGGCACGATATTTTAGGAGTGACATTAATAAGAAGGAACTCATCCTAAAGAGAACAAAAGCATGTAAAAGGGCTTCAGAATCATCCTTTATGAAGATTTGTTGAAAGAAGCAGGGATATTTAGCCTGAAGAAAAAAAAGACTTGGGGGAATGTGGAGCTTTCTTCAACTATTTGAAGAGATGTCATGTGGAAGAGGTATTAGATTTATTCTGCTTAACCCAAAGGGCAGAACTAGGAATAAAAGTCAAAAATTGCGAAACAGATTTTAGGCTTCATTGAAGATTAGTCTTCCTAACAATATCAAAAAGGGGAATGAGCTGCCTTTAGAAGTAGTAGGTTCCTCCTTCCTGGTATCTTCAAAGACAAGTTGAAACAATCTTGTGGAAGTCAGTTCCGTTCCAGCAATTTTAATGCAAACTATTTCCTGGCTTCATGAAGGCTGCAGGGACATTTCCTCATGAGTCAAAAAATAACAGCTTTATTTTTGGCTCAGACCCCTAATGATTAATACCAATGAAGCCTTTTATTCAGTGCAAATACTTGTATTTCTCATAATATTTGGTCTTGTTTTGCTGCTGATTTCCTTTATGAAATTTATTTCTCATTCCATAAATTCATTTCTTCAGGGTGCAGTGATGCTGTTTGAAAATCCTGTTAAGATATTTTATCATTTAAGAAGAACTAAGATATATTACATAGTCTTTTAAGAGGCACTTTATATAAATTTAATAGAAATAAATTTAATATTCCTACGACCAAACAATGAGATTTTATTTGTACTTTTGCAACAAAAAGCTATAAGCTAAGGCTAAGAAAATGAAGATGAAACCAAAAATATAAATTAAAATGGCACAAATTTGTGGTAGCTCCAGCGAGAGATGTTTAATCTCATGTTATTAATTGTGATATCAGAAGGCAGAATAAAGAATGGGGACTACACTTTGGAGAAGGACAGGAGGAGAGGAAGTAGATCTAGAGCTTAGATACCCACCTTGGTGGGTTAGCACTTTTTTCATCATTCATCAAGGGGGTTATATCATTTGAACTAAGACTTGAAGTCTTTTCCTGCTCTGGTATTCGATGATCTGTTTCTACCTTTCCTAGTGTCAGAATTAAGGCCCAGGAAGCAGATCCAAGGGTTAAAAGATGCAATATGACACATTTGAGGCTGACATATGAGGACGAGAAGGAATTCCTAATGATTAGAGTGGTACAGCTTCTTAGCAGAAACAGAAAAAAGGGAAGAATAGTAAATAAACATTCCTGTTTATGTGCCACATATGGGCTAAGCACTTTTACAAATATTATTTCTTTTGGTCCTCACAAATCCTTGGGAAGAAAATGCTGTTATCATCACTATCTGACAGTTGAAGAAACTGAAGCAGAGGTTAATTGATTTTCTCAGTTAAATAGTCAATAGTCATTATTTGAGATAAAATTGGAACTTGGATCTTTTTGAATCCAGGCCCAGAGATCTATCCACCACATCACTAGCTGCCTCAAGTGGAGAGCTTCAAGTATAGGCTGATCATATGGAAGCTGAACTAGATAAGCTCTAAGAACTTATCTTGCTAAACATTTGGATGATGCAATATTTCATGCTTACTTAAGGTAGCTAAAGTTAAACCTAGAAGAGCATCACACTTGAGATGGCAATTACAATGTGAAGGAGCATTCAAATAACTCTATAATAAGAGATGCCTTGTTCTCAAAATAAGAATGGAGGATTAAAGGGTGGTTAGGGATAAGGGAGAAGGAACCTGGAATAAGAGTCTTTCAGGGGGAAAAATATCTTAGTAAAAGGATTGTTTCTTTGCTAGAAGCAATTAGGTGGCACAGTAATGGACTTAGAATCAGAAAGTCATAAGTTTAAGTCTGGTCTTGGGCATTTACTAACTGTGTAATCCTGGTCAAATTGTTTAAACTTTGTCTGCCTCAATTGCCTTGTCTGTAAAATGGGAATAATAATAGCACCAACTTCTCAAAGCTATTGTGAGGAACAAATAAGATAATATTTATGTAGCATTTTGCAAACTTCAAAATGATATATGAATACTATTTATTATTCTTTATTATTATTATTACTATTACTATTATCTCACAATGACCTGCAATAAGAAAAAAAAAAAAACTTTCTTCTACTAAAAAGCTGACTGAAGTAGAAGTCACACTTAACTTCTCTATAGCATGACCTCAATGTAGTCTACCTCTTCTGAATACTCAGAAACCATTTTATAGATTAAAATGCTACAAATTATTGTTTTCCTTGGGGGGAAATGTTTGAAAGGTTTGAATCATTACAAATTGATTATTTTGTTTCCTGAATAGTTTTTTTGTCATTAATCCTCCTTAGATCTTCATATTGAAATTACCATTTTGAAGGGCTGTGACCCTTTCTAGACCTCATGCATTCCCTATTCTGAATAGGTTAGCTACCTGCAAACCACATTGGAGGTGGGTGGCTATTTTTCTTAGCAGAGGGATGAAAGAGTAGCTAGCCATCTTGAAGCCTGGGAAAACTTGATAGCTTCCCAAATTCTTCAAGCATCCAAAGCACATTAAACTTTATTGTGTCTCAGAATGTTATATACTATTACAAAGTAAATTAGGTTGGAATCACTAAACGAAACTGATTACAGCTAGTAAGTTCTATAACAATTTTCAGGTGGTTTGTTGTGGGTTTTTTCCCCCCTAACTGTCCTTAAGATTGAACTTATCAAGAGACTCACTCATTGCTGATAGGGCCTCTCCAATAAAAACATTCTGAAATTCCAAATGCTGTTACTCAGTATTTAAATGCTGGTAGAGTATTCCCAAGAAAATCTGGAAACAATTAAGAAGACTGAAACTTAAATTCATACACAATGGCTTCATTATAAATATCTTAAAACTCATTACAATGTCAATGCTTGATGAGAGAAGGGGGAAGTTGCCAAGAGATGGTAAGAGAAATAATTTTGGAAAAAGAATATAAGAGAATGTCTAAACATCTGTATATTTGTGAATCAACCAATGGAAACACAGTTATGCAAAAAGCCCACTTCTAGAGAAATAGGAGAAAGTTTATACTTCAGTTTATACTTGAGTATACTTCAGTTTATACTTAAGTATAGTTTCTGGAGTTTAACTTCTATGGAGTCTGAAACACAGAATCACTCTTCTTCTACTCTAATGTGAGTATATCAAATATAGTCAAAGGACATGAGAAACCAGTGGATGGAAAGAAAAACACTGAGGTCCCAATAAACTACTTTTGCAGCTTTCTTGGCTTGCTAATCATTTGCTAGGGTCTTTTCTTCTCTCCCTACTAACATAAATTGGCTCAAAAACACAATTACAGCCATCTTCAAAGAATAAGACCATGGAGTCTGTGAATTGCAAATACCTCAGAGAACACTCAATCTAATCTATTCCTAGCTGGAGAGCCCTGCATACAAAATCCCTAATAAGTAAGGAGGAACTATAGCTATTTCACTTGTGGATAACATTAATTGATAGAGGTGAGCCTAAATAGGCTTCCCTGCAATTTCTCTCACTCATCCTCTGGTGCCAAACAGAATAATCCTTTTATATGCTAATTCTTCAAAAATTTTTAGACAGTTATGTTCTTCACCTTGTTCCCCCTTCTCCAAGCTAAGTACCCCAATTATGTACAATGCCTCTTCATTTGCATAGTTTAGAACTCTTCACTATCAATGAGTCAATCAATCAATTAGCAATTTGGGGCAATCACTGTACAATGTATTAGAGAAACAAAAATCAAATAATATAAAATAAAAATGAAACAGTCCTTCATCTCAAGGAGTTCATATTCCATCAAAGAATTTACATTCTATCCTCCTGATCATCCATTTCTGAATTCTTTCCAGAAAACTAAAAGGAACACAATATTCTGTGGAAATATGTAGATAGATCTTGATAGGTTCCCAGCCCTTGTCGCCAGAGTTTCCTCTACTCAAAAGACAGAAAGTAGGGGAAAGATGATGGGTCAGAATCTAGGATCTACTCAAAACTGCCTACCTAGCTAAGGAATGTGGAGCAATAAAATCTCTTATCTGTTGCTCCTTATTTGTCCTTTGCAAAAAACCCATCCTGTCTGATTGACAGGACCTTGCTAAAAAATATCCACTCTCCTTACCTAGATGAAAAGACATTCTGGTTCCTTCTTATCTCTCTTTTACAATTTACAACCTTGTAGGCTGTTAACCTGCTAGCCAAGCCCCAAATTTTCAGTATGTAAAGTTCTCCCTAAATTACTAATTTGATAGATTTCCTTTAGAGACTAGCCCAGCACCTATAGCATAAATAAACTTTTTTGTTACTTTAAGAGAATATCTTTGAATTCTTTTAAACTATGAACCATGGCTCTCACATACTTCAGTCTGACCATGGAAATGTATTGGTCCCAAATTATCCTTATTAATAACATTTATCCCTCATAACCAGCATCCTTGCCTTTAGCTTCTCCCCTTGCCAAAGGGAGAGAAACTATTATCTAATATTCTTAAAGCACAAGCCTAGCCATGTCATTCCTTTACTCATGCTGCTTCAGTAATTCAGAGAGCTTGAATAAAAATGCAAAGATTCTGATTGGTATTCAAATTCCTTGATATTTTGGTCCTAATCTGTCCTTCCAGGTTTGTTTAATATTTGTTTAATATTATTCCACTATATGAATTCTATAGTTCAATCAATAAATTAATCTCTAAGTATTTCATAATCACCTACTATGTACTTAGTTACTGTGCTAAGTGTTGGGATTATAAGTATAAAAAATGAAACTCCCTATTCAGAAGGAGTTTATACTCTAATAAGAAAGATAAGCACAGATGGAAATATAAACAGCATAAATGTTGTGTTAATATAAAGGGAGTAGTTAGATGAGAGGTAATTTGGCAGTAAAGTTAACTAGCAGTTTGGTGGGATTAGTAAAGGCTTCATGCAAAAGATGATGCTTAAACTGCTTAAAGGAAGAGAAGAACTCAGTAGTCCAAGGAAGAAGAAAATGAATTCCAGGGATGGGAGATAGCCAGTGCATAGACAAAGAGACGAATGATGGAGTTCATGTGTAAAAAAAACAAAGAGGAGGCCAATTTGACTGGAGTGCAGCTCATGGAAGGGGGACTTAAGTCCAACGAGGCTAGAAAGATAAATAAGGACCAATTTGAGTAGGGAGAAAGGAGGAGAAAAAGAAGGAAAAGGAGAAGAAAAAGGAGTAGAGAAGGAGGAGAAAGATGAAGAGGAGAAGAGAAGGAAAAGGGAAAAGAGAAGAAGGAAAAGGAGAAGAGAAGATCAATGAAGAGGAGGAGGAAAAGGAGGAGTAAAGGGTGGAATGGAATGGGGAAAAATATGCAGCAAGATAGTTGTGTGAATGGAGAAAAAAGGTCATGTGCAAGAGATTTTATAAAGGAAGACATGGCAAGATTTGTCAGCTGACTGGATACACAGAGTGAGGGGGTATGAAGAGTACAGGATAATGCTTAGATTGCCAGCCTGATAAACTGCAAGGATGATAGCATCATTAACAGAAATAAGGAAATTTGGAAGAGGAGAAAATTTAGAGAAATGGATAATCAGTACTCTTCTAAACATGTTGTGTTTAAAATGTCTCTGGAACATGCAGCTTGAAATGTTTGGTAGACAATTGGCGATCAAGGACTAAAGTTTCAGGGAGAAACTGGGATTGAACATGTAGATCTGGGAATCATTTGCATAGGTTATAGATAGTTACATCCACAGAAGTTAATGAGGTTGCCAAGAGAAAAGACAGAGAGGAAGGACAGAAAAGAGCCTTTGAGGAGTTTCCACAGCTGTTGTGGAAGTATATAAAGGGGGGCAAGATTTAAGACACCAGAGACAACAATGAAAGAGCCATAGGTTGGGAAGGAAATAAATCAAGAGAGAAGTATCATCAAAAAACAAATAGCAATATCCATGAAGAGAGTGGGCAGTGAAGTCAAATGTATGTAAATCAAAAAAGATTAGTTCCTCATCGAAACTATTTCTTTTAGTGCCTTCAGAATTTCATTCCTGAGAACTTCTTATGTCCTCTGAACTGACTTTCCCTAGAAAGCTGAAATATAAATTCAGACAGTGACTTTATTGTAAATGTCTTAAAGCTTAATGCTTAATGAGAGTAGGGGGAAGATGTCAAAAGATGATGATTTTAATCTTTGTCCATAAGATCCTACTTATCCTCATTTTGAAACCCTTGAAACCTGCTTTTACCAAATCTATCTCCTCAATACTTCTGACTCCTATTATTCTGTTTTTTCCACCAGAGTTACCCTGAAGGATTTAAAAACCTTTCATAAATGAAATAAAACAACTGATGATCTTTGTTTTTCTGTTGCCCTGCTTGATACAAACAGAACTAGGAACAACAGGTGAGAGTTTTATGGAAATAAATTAAAATTAATGTAGAAATAAAAAATACTAATTAATAATTCAAATAATCCAAAAGTAAATAGTAGATTCTGAAGGTAATTAATCCCCCTTTACCAGAGATCTTCAAGCAAAGGTTGGAAGAATTCTTGTTGTTACAGAGGGTGCAGATGGAGCTAGATAGCTTCTAGAATCCATTCCCACTGTAAGACTTGGTCATTTTAGGTCTTTCTGTCTACAAGTTGCTATCAGTTCATTTGTGCTTAAGAAAGCTTTGGGTCAAGAAGAACTGGAACTCTTAATTGAAAACCAGATAGATAACTTTGACTATATTAAGTTAAAAAGTTTTTGTACAAACAAAATCAATGCAGACAAGATTAGGAGGGAAGTAATAAATTGGGAAATCATCTTTACATTCAAGGGTTCTGATAAAGGTCTCATCTCAAAAATATATAGAGAATTGTCTCATATTTATAAAAATTCAAGCCATTCTCCAATCAATAAATGGTCAAAGGATATGAACAGACAATTTTCAGAGGATGAAATTAAAACTATTTATAGTCATACGAAAAAGTGCTCCAAATCACTGTTGATTAGAGAAATGCAAATCAAGACAACCCTGAGGTACCACTTCACACCTGTCAGATTGGCTAAAATGACAGGAAAAGTTAATGATGAATGTTGGAGGGGTTGTGGGAGGGCTGGGACACTGATGCATTGTTGGTGGAGCTGTGAACGGATACAGCCATTCTGGAGAACAATTTGGAGCTATGCTCAAAAAGTTATCAAACTGTGCATACCCTTTGACCCAGCAGCATTTCTATTGGGCTTATATCCCAAAGAAATCATAAAGAAAGGAAAAGGCCCCACATGTGCAAGAATGTTTGTAGCAGCCCTTTTTGTAGTGGCTAGAAACTGGAAATTGAACAGATGCCCTTCAATTGGAGAATGGCTGAATAAATTATGGTATATGAATATTATGGAATATTATTGCTCTGTAAGAAATGACCAGCAAGATGATTTCAGAGAGGCCTGGAGAGAATTACATGAACTGATGCTGAGTGAAATGAGCAGAACCAGAAGATCATTATACACGGCAACAACAGTACTATATGACAATTAATTCTGATGGACATGGCTCTCTTCAACAATGAAATGTTTCAAACCACCTCCAATTGTTCACTGAAGAAAGCCATATACACCCAGAGAGAGGGATGCGAAATGTGGACCACAACATAACATTCTCATACTCCTTGATTGATGTTTGCTTACATTGTGTTTCCTTTATCTGATATATCGTTTATGTAGATAAGATTTTTCTTGCACAACAATGATAAGTTTGGAAATATGTATACATATATTCGATTTGCCAATATTTTAACATAATTAACATGTAGTGGATATCCTGCCATCTAGGGAAGGGGTGGGGAAGTTGGGGGGAAAAATTTGTAACGGAAAGCTATGTAAGGGTTATTGTTGAAGAATTACCCATACATATGTTATGCAAATAAAATAAAATTAAAAAAAAAAAGAAAAAAAAATCTAAAAAAAAAAAAGAAAAAGAAAGCTTTGGGTCATTTACTTCAACCTCAAAAGGCATTAGAGGGAAAAGTTGTTATTAACTTTAGGATAAAAACAAATGAAAGAAATGCCAAGTAGAAAAATTAATCCCTCTATCAGTTCTTCAGCATTATTCCTTTAAAAAGCCCAGAACATTTCCTTGATCTGCTTCCCCATCTCAAATTTAGAACAGCCTCAAGTATCACTCATGATTAAACAGGACCTTTTTTAAAATAAAATTTTTTATTTTCAAACATATACACGGATAACTTAACATTGACCCTTGCATAGCCTTGTGTTTCAGATTTTCTCCTCCTTCCCCTCATCCCCTCCCCAGATGGCAAGCAATTCAATATATGTTAAACATGTTAAAATAATGTTAAATCCAATATGTATAAACATATTTATACAATTCTCTTGCTGCTCAAGAGAAGTCAGATCAAAAAAGAAAAGAAAGTAAGAAAACAAAATTCAAGCGAACAACAACAAAAAAAAAGAGTGAGAACGTTATGTTGTGATCTACATTCATTTCCCACAGTCCTCTCTCTGGCTCTCTTCATCACAAGATCATTGAAACTGGCATCAGTCATCTCATTGTTGGAAAGAGTTACGTTCATCAGATTTGATCGTCGTATAATTTTGTTGTTGCCATGTATAAAGATCTCATGGTTTTGCTCATTTCACTTAGCATCAGTTCATGCAACTCTCTCCAGGTCTCTCTAAAATCATCCTGTTGATCGTTTCTTACGGAACAATAATATTCCATAACATTCATATACCATAATTTATTCAGCCATTCTCCAATTGATGGGCATCCCTTCAGTTTCCAGTTTCTTGCCACTACAAAAAGGGCTGCCACAAACATTCTTGTACATGTGGGTCCCTTTCCTTCCTTTAAGATTTCTTTGGAATATGCGCCCCATAGAAACACTGCTGGGTCAAAGGGTATGCACAGTTTGATAACTTTTTGAGCATAGTTCCAAATTGCTCTCCAGAATGGTTGGATCCGTTCACAGTTCCACCAACAATGCCACAGTCTCCCAGTTTTCCCACATCCCCTATAACATTCATCATTATCTTTTCCTGTCATTTTAGCCAATCTGACAGGTGTGTAGTGGTACCTCAGAGTTGTCTTAATTTGTATTTCTCTGATCAATAGTGATTTAGAGCACCTTCTCATATGATTAGAAATAGCTTTAATTTCTTTATCTGAAAATTGCCTGTTCATATCCTTTGACCATTTATCAATTGGAGAATGGTTCTGGATTCTTATAAAATTTGAGTCAGTTCTCTATATGTTTTAGAAATGAGGCCTTTATCAGAACCCTTAAATGTAAAAATGATTTCCCAATTTATTGCTTCCCTTCTGATCTTGCCTGCGTTAGTTTTTAAACAGAGCCTTTATGCATACACATGGAAACTCCCTACCCTTGCTTGTTTTCCTCCTTTGAGCTATTTTCAGTTCTCTGTGTTGCAGTTAAGTGTAGGTTACTAGCTCAAAAATCTATAGCTAGTCAAAGAGAAGTAGACACAATTTAGTTTTATTAAATGGAACCCTTATATTTTTTCTGGTTGATGATAGTTCAATGTTTCCAATGAATTATTACAGGGAAGGGATTTGCCCCTCAGGCACCATGCTTGGGCTATAAACTAGTGGTATTAATGGCAGAAAGAATGGTTTTCTACATTCTGCCAAGTCAATGAGAAAATCTGAGCGATTCCTAGACTGAAATATGAAATTGGTATTGATCTGATATGACTGAACTTATGTCTGTCATTTATGAGAATAGAACACTTGCTTCATGTAGCAGTCAGTGATCCATCTCTTTTTAAGAAGTCTATACTTGTACACTAGATTGAGGGTCCAAATTATATTGCAAATTGTACAGCTACAGCAAATGTGAATGTGTATGTATTCACTTATACAAGTACATGCATATATTTGTATTAATGCAAATATACATGGGCAGGTAGTCATTTAACCTCACTTGCCTCAATTTCCTCATATGTAAAATGAGCTGGAGAAGGATATAGCAAACCACTCCACCATCCATGCCAAGAAAACCTAAAATGGGGCCACAAAGAGTCAGACACAATTAAAAAATGACTGAACTAAAAACATGTGTGTATATACTAATTATCATCATCATGATGATAATAGCCAACATTTAGATAGTGCTTAGTAGGTACTAGGCAGTCTGTTAAATGCTTTACAATTATTATTTCATCTGCTTCTCCTAACAACCCCGGCAGGTAAATACTATTATTATCCCTTTTTTATGGATAAGGAAATTGAGGCAAACAGAGGTTCATGACTTGCCCAGAGTCATAAAACTAATGAGTATCTGAGACTAAATTTGAATTCAGGTCTAGCTATATGTGTGTGTGTACACACACACACACACACACACATACATACACACACACACTATATATATATATACATATATACACATACATACATGCATATATATACACATACACATATCATATATGTGTGTATGTATATATGTATGTATATAGTGTGTGTATATGCATATATATAACGTGTATATATATAGATATATATATGCACATTTGTATATATATTAAAAGTGTCTTATTTCAATAAAAAGAAGCCTATTTCTGTTGGAATAAGTAAAAGGATCACTATTTCTGGTAGTGCCTCTTCACAGATTAAAAAAGGAAATTATCTAGTGGATTTTCAAGCCAGGAATTCTGAGTGGGACTCAACCTAGGAGGTCATTTGGACTAAGATCAGCACTAATTGCCAGCCGATGTGCTGACTGACAGAACATGCTAGATCAGCAAAAAGTTTATCTACACTCTAGGTAAGTTAATGAACACCTTCCTCCTCACCACCTCTCTCCCCACTTACTACTTTTTATGGTGCTTTGGACTTTTTAATGTCTTGTTGTATTCATAGAATCCGAGAGCCAGAAGATGATCTCATTCAACCTTTAATTTTTATAGCTAATTAACCTGATGCTCTGAGAAGCTAAGATACCTCTCCAAAAGTAACTCAGGCATCCAGGAGCTGCATGATCCAGGGGTGTGACTGTTTCCCTATTGTCTTTGTGTCTTCAATACCAAACATTTCTTGTATCTGGCACATAACAGGTGCCTATCAAATGCTAATTGATTGCTTATTGTCTAGTTATGTGGGAGAAATTGGGTTGGGAAGGAAATGAAATATTTCTGAATTTCTATTGATTAGTTATTTCTTGAATCCATGAAGTAGAAAAATATAAAGAAATAAACCAACAAAACAGCATGGTATTATTCTTAAAAATTGTTGCCCCTGGCAAAACATTCTCAAAAGAGAGGGAAACAGCGAAATACAATCAACTCCAATGTCCACAACATATGGTACAAACTGAAATTTAAACTCATCTCTAGCCTGATGCTGCTGTGCATCCCCTTCACTGACCTGTAAGTTTCCATTTAGAGAGCTCAGGAAGAAAACTTGAAGCATGTTTGGAGGGGGAGGATGCTTGCACAGAATTGTATCTTTCCTGGACCCTGTCAGATTTTGGGGTTATTAGAAGCGGAACCAAGACAAGGTACAAATAAATGTAGGCTATGCCAAAAGTTTCAATGCAATTTTAAACTATCAAAGCTAAAAAATATATGTCTTGCATATTTTATCTTCTTTATATTTTTAGTTGTTCATTGCTCAAAGATTTTGTCAGCATGAATATTCCCTCCACTCATCAGTTTTTTTCTGTGATTTAGAACAGTTCTTAATCTCGCATATAGAAACATTTAAACAGATGTTTGTGTGTACGTTTTCTTCATAATCCTCTGTATTTTATTCTATGCATTTAAAAATATGATTCTATAGGCTTTACTAACCAACCAATGAGGCCATGAACCCAAAATGCTTAAGAAGTCCTGACTTAAAAGCGTAATTGTTGCCTTGTAGCCAAGTGAATAATGAACTTTGTTGGCTTTGGCTAGGTTCGTCCCCAGGAGACATGTATCCTTTCAGTGAACTCACATGCAAAACTTTGCCAACCAAGACCTACCAAAGCACATGCTCCATGGGTCCAGGCCCTGAGAGGTCACATCATTACCATACCAGGAAGAGGCAACAGAAAGGGCTTTCATGAATTCTGATTGCAGCTAATGTAAATGTTATTGAAAAGTAAGGGAGTAAAGGACTGGACCTTAAATCCTTTTTCTGCTTTACTTCTTTTTGACATTCTTCTTTTCCTTTACTACTCCCATCCTTTCTTCTTTATCATGTTTATAACATATCAAGAGATCCCTTCTGGATTGGTAGTTTTGTGTGAATCTACTTGGCTTTCAGAAATCTATCAATCAGTCAATCAAGAAGCATTTATAAAGGGTTTATCATATGTCAGACCCTGTGTTAAGATCTAGGGAGACAATGAAAGACAAAAACATCATTCCTACTGTCAAGGAGCTCACATTCTATTAGGAAAACACCATGCCAATTACTATGTACATAAAATATATACATATTATAAGTGGGAGATAAGAGTGCTGAACTTAGAGTCAGGCAGACCCAAGTTTAAGTGTTACTCTTCATTTACTAAATCTCTCAGGATCAATTATTTCATCTTTAAAGTGGGGCTAAATCAGAGCACCTATGTCAGAAGATTATTATGAGAATAAAGCAAAATGATTAGTGTAAAGCACTCCGCAAACCTTAAAATGCTATATCAAGGTATTATTTAGTATAATTTATTAATAGGTACATCAAGCTATTATTTATTATTATGCATTTATTAATAACCATACAAAGGTATTAAATAATATTATTTATTAATAGCTATGTCAAGCTGTTATTTATTATTATGGATTTATTAATAACTATATTGAGCTATTTATTTATTAATAGGTATCAAGCTGTTATTTATTATTATTTATTTATTAATACCTCTATCAAACTATTATGTATTTATTAGGAGCTATAGCTAGCTATTATTTTCTCAGAAGAAAGGCAGTGGGTAATTAGAGATAGGAAACAGTGAACTGGGAATGGCCCCTTGCAGAAGATGAGATTTAAAATGAGTCTTGAAGAAAGTCAAGGAAACTAGGAGGCAGCAGTGAGAAGAGAGAGCACTCAAGTATGGGGAGAGGGAGGGAAATCAGTTAGTCACAGAATGGGAGATAGAAAGGGAGGGGTCTTCTGCAAGGAATAGCAAAAGAACAATTCAATAGATGAGAATAAGAGGAAGGGATTCAAGTGTTAAAAAAAAAAAAATTAAACACAGAAAGGTAGAAGAGTCCAGGTTGTAAATGATTTCAAAAGTCAAACTAGAGGTTTGATCCCAGAGGTAATTGAGTCACTAAGATTAATTGAGGGAAAGACAAGGAGAATGAGGCTATGAACAGATCTACATTTTAGGAAAATCCCTGGCAGCTGAATGGAAGATGAAATGCTGGGAGTGAAGCTTGAGGCAAGAAGATTAATCATAAGGCTATTGAAATAGTCAAGGAAAAAAAATGATAAGGGTCTGTACCTGGGGAGTGGCTATGTGACAAGGGAAATGGAAGTATATTGAACTTGCTAACTGCTCTCTTCAATGCACTAACGTTGTATAATGGAAAGGATACTGTAATAGAAATGGAAATCAAATGATATGTGTTCAAATCCTAACTCATGTTCACAACAACCCTCTGAAGTATGTGCTATTATTATAAGGCCCAGAGAGGTTAAAATGACTTTCCTAGAATCACACAGCTAGTAAATATCTGAGATGGGGCTTGAACTCAGATCCTAACACCCAAAATAGTGTTTTATTCATTACACCATTATTTCTCTTTGAGAAAAAGGTTATTTGGGGAGGTAGAAAGAAAGGAAAGTGGAGACAAGCATACACTCCAGGAATCATACCAACACAAGAATAAGTATTGGAGAGTGGAGTATGAAAGGACTATGTGCCCAGTGTTGACTTTAGAGAAGGAAAAAAAGAAAAGCAGAATTGTTATTCAACATCATTTTTTGGCATTCTCTACCTAGATTAAAAAGAGGAATATGTCTGCCAGATTTTGCCATTGGGAACTGACCATAATCTTTTGGTTTCTAAGATGGCTCTTGAAGTGTTATGAAAATACATTGAGGGATTGCCTGCATCATCCATAAAGATGAAAGAATTGACATGATTATTTCAGGGCACAATTTTCCTCAGGCATATTTGTGAATAAGTTTAGTCCTTAAAAAGACTTTAGAGAACTTCCATTCCAACCCTTTCATTTTTTTTTTCATGAGGAAACACATGAGCCAGCCACTCTGTGGCTAAGCTCCGGATTCCCACCTGTTGAAGGCTAGAACTGTCTGGTCCTGACTGAACAACAGTTTTAATTCTAGGTTTAAAATGATAAAGGTAAACACTGTTCTTCATTTGGTTGTTGTAGTGAATTAAAGTGAATTAAATAAACACAATCTTTTGCTTGCAGTAGCCTAGAACTAACCTGGCAAAGGGACTGTGCTCATTGCAATGGGAACAGTAGCATCCAGATAGGTCTAGGATGGGACCAGGTCATTAAAAGTCGCACTGACTACTATCAATCAGTCAGCATTTGTGGTAGGCGAAGGGCATACAAAAACCAAATAAAAAATCTTCCCTTAAGAATCTTACATACTTTTGAATATAATGATGACAAAAGGTAACAGAAATAGAGGGGATGGCACTTTCCCCAGAATAACATAACCTACAATGTGCAGTTGATAAACCTAAAGTACTTCCTAAAATTTCCTAAGAAAGACACCAGTTACAACACTGAAGATTTTGAAAATGAGGAAGAAAGCAAGAAAAAGGTCTAGATGAACAAAAGTGATAGGAAAAAGAGATTAGTAGAGTTAATAAGTTATCAATACATCTTGATTGCTGCTCAAGATACAAAGGAATGTAATTCTAGACAACTGATACTGCTGCTTTAGTCAGACATATGACTAAAGAACAGAAAGTCAAACTACCTTAACTTTTTGAAAAATATTCCTGGAGAACATATAGTTCCCTTTGCTCTAATTTTATGTCCATCAAGAAATATGGCCTTTGTTCTTTTGGAGAGAGCTATGCAGTCAGGACTATACCTTGTCAGGAACAGAATTTATTAAGCATCTAATATGTAGCAGACATTGTGTTAAGCTGCCTTGTCTGTGTTTAGCACCAGTTTGGGTCCCAATGTGTTTCTCAGGATTAATTATCAAGTATCTGAGTTCAGTAATTATGAATAATTTCCTGAGAACCTAAGCATCCCTGGATGGACTGATAAAGCTGAGATTACAGAACTGAGTTCCCAGACTCTGGAACTAAGCTATATGTCTAATGATACAGATATAGGCAACTCCTCAAAGATTCAGTTTGTAACAACCTATAAGCTCTTTCCATCTAAAAAGAAAAATAAAACACAAGTAGAGAAAGTTAATGACATTAAATCCAAGAGTTACAGGAAGACAAATCCTCTGGAAGTCCAGCGTGTTACTTTGAAGAGTCCTGACTTAGAGACCTGGACCCAGACCTGAGTTTACCACTACTTAGCTGTATAACCAAGGGTAAACCTCTCTGTCTCAGTTTCCTCACTAATAAAATGAGAACATGTAATAAATGTTCTCTAAAGTCACTGCGAGTTCTAATAATTCATTATTTTATAATTTATAGCAGGTCTATAGAGATTTAACACTGTCCCAGGAAAGAATTGCAATAGAGTAGAGAAGGAATTGCTTTCCTTGTGCTCTGAATAACCACATTGGGTTTAGAGCTGTTATCTATGAACAGAAATTCATTCTTTTGTATTTTTAAATTTTATTTTATTATTGTTCCTCTTTTTTTTTTTGCTTGCCTATACAATGAAATATAATCTCCCTTATCTCCAACCTTCTTTTCTAATTTTCTTAGATGTAATTCTTCTTTTCCCATTCTACAGGCCAGTTGAGCTTGCCTTTTAACTTTTCCTGACACATAACATTCCATTCACACCTGCCATGTACTCCATCCTTCCCTTTGTCTCTTTCTTTAAAAACACCACTTTCCTAATGAAGCCTCTCTTAAAAGTTAATCTTAAAAGAAAAAGTTCACCCAAAAAGTATATTTTATACATCTTTTTATATTTTTCTATGTCCTTATGCATGTACATGTTGTTTCTCCCCACAGAATGTAAGTTCTTTGAGGGTAGGAACTATTTCATTTTTGTTTTTGTAACTCCAGTGCTTGGCACATAGTGCACTTAGAAAATGCTTGTTTAATGGTTTGTTTTATTATTTTTTCTTTCTCCTTTATTTGTTGATGGTACCTAGCTGCTATCTTAAAGGCATTATCATTCTTAACAGCAATTTACTTCAGCATGAGAAAAAGAAGTGTCTGAACAGAAAAGCCTGATGTCAGCTCTGTAAGCATCAGTTTCTCTCTCAGAGCTCTGAGATATTCAAAGTTCTTTCTTCTGAAAGAAAAAATAGACAACATCACTCTTTCAATATAATTCAATTATCAGATTTTCAATTATACCTGGATTTCTTTAATAGGTCCTGCCTCCAGGATAAAAGAACTCAAAAAGTTTTCAGGAACTTTTCAGGAACTCTGTGGGATTATTGGGCCTGTGCTCTGTAAGTTTGCCTTTCTAGACTGTGGCATTTGCCTAACAGGAAAATCTAAAATGTTGAATCACAGGTAGAGGTAGGTCAGGTAGAGACAAAAATAGTCTAAATAGTAGCTTAGTGACTATATGTTCTAATAATAACAGCACTTCAAGGTTTGTAGATTTGTAATGTGCAGTAGTTTTAGATCTATAAATCATCTGATATGTTTGTCAAGATTCTCTTAATTGCCAAATCCAGTGGCCTTTTCTTGGTCTTTATTTTTCTTGATCTTACTTAAAACTTTGATATTGTTGATCACAACTCTCTCCTCCTAAATATTTATCTGTCTAGGACACCCCTTTCTCCTGATTCTCTTTCTACCTATCTGACTTCTACTTCTTTGTTTCCTTTGCTAGGTCCTCATACAGATCATGCCCTCAAACTCTAGGTGTCCTTTAGGGCCCTGTCCTCGGTATTCTTTTTTTCTTCTTTTATAATACTTCACTTAATGATCTCATCAGCTCCCATTGATTTAATTATTTTCTCTATTCCAGTGATTCTTTTTTTTTGTTTCATTTTGCTGAGGCAATTGGGGTTAAGTGACTTGCCCAGGGTCACACAGCTAGGAAGTGTTAAGTGTCTGAAACCAGATTTGAACTCAGGTCCTTCTGACTTCAGGGCTGGTGCTCTAACCACTGTGCTACTTAGTTGCCCCTATTCCAGTGATTCTTAAGTCCAACTATCCTACCCTAACCTCTCTGGTGACCTCTAATTTCGCCTCTCTTACTGCCTTTGAGACACCTCAGACTGGAGGTTCAATTGACATCTAAAACTTAACCAAATTAATCATCTCTCCCCTAAACTCTTCCTAGCTCCTACTGCCTCTATTACTGTGGAGGGTAACACCATCCTCCCAGTACCTTAGACTTGCACTCTGATATCTTCAACTACTCAATATCTCTTGTCCCTTATGTCCAACCTGTTTGTCAAAACTTATGGAGTTCACCTTTGCAACATCTTTCAAATACTCCTCTTCTCCTCTGACCCTATCAACACTCTGATACAGGATTCATCATTTTATGCCTGGACTATTTCATTAGTCTGTTGGTGTTTATGCTTACCTTCAGTCCCTCCCCATTCCAATCTATCCTAACCCACCAAAGTGATTTTCCTAAAGCACAGGCTCAATCATGTCACACCTCTAGTCATTAAATCCCAGTGGCTCCCTTTGCTTCCAGAATCCAATACAAAATCATCTATTTGGCATCCAAAACCCTTCATGACTTAGCTCCCTTCTACCTTTCCAGTCTTTTTATGCATAATTCCCTGCCTTGTATCTTAGATCTAGTGACACTGATTTCCTTGTGGTTTATTTTTTAAAAAGTCATTTCTGGACATTTTCTCTGGCTATATTACCATAGAATCTTCTCCCTCATCATCTTTACCTACTGGGTTCCCTGGCTTCCTTTAAGTTGCAACTAAAAATCTCATTTTCTGCGCAAAAAAAAAAAAAAAAACCCTATCCTCTCTCAATTCTAGTGCCTTGCACTATTAATCATTGTCTATTTATTCTCCATATAGCTTGTTTGTACATGTTTGCCTAACCCCTCTTAATTCTAGCACCTTACACTATTAATCATTACCCGAACCCCTCTTAATTTTAGTGCCTTACACTATTAATCATTATCTATTTATTCTCCATATAGCTTGTTGGTACATGTGTGTCTATTGTGTCTCCCAACTCCTTACATTGTGAGCTAATTGAGGACAGGTCTAATGTTTGCCTCTGATAGTATATCCAGAATTTAGCATAGGCACATAGTAAGCATTTAATAAGTATTTATTGACTGATTGACTTCATGCAGTGACATCCTACACTCCAAATTAACATCTGGAATATCTTCCTCTAATGTGCACCTGTCCAACTCCCACCCATCTTTCAAGGAACAACACTAGCATGCCATGCCATGAAACCTTTCCTAATCACTCCAACAAACTGTGATTTCCTTCTCATATTTCCAACCTTGACATAGAATCAATAAGGTTTCTCTTTATAGAATAGGAACAATTAGCACAAGGAAGTAATATGTATGTATAGGAAAATAAAATAATCTGGGGCCACTTGCAAATGACTACACTGACATAGAGGGAATCAAAAATATTGCATAAATTGTAGACACATTAACTTGAAATTGCTCACTTGAGTTTTGCTAAGACAGAACATGCAAAAGAACCATGTTTGATTTGTTTAGAAACAAAAAGCTAAACATATTTTGGGATTTCATTTGAAAATCCAGGTAACACTGAGTTCCATGTCACTTATCCTTTGTATGAATTTGTCAATATCACAGAAATTTAGACTTGTATTGAACCTTAGAAGACCCAATTTATGGCTCACCAAGAGTCCCTTCAATAACAGGTCAAAGAAGTCATCATGAAGAGCTCTTCTTAAAAGCCTTCAGTATGGGGTGATTCATTACTTCCTAAAGCAGTCTATTTCACTTCAAGGTAGCTTTAATGATAAGTTGTTTCCCATGTTGAGTTAAAAACTGCATTTTTTGAATCATCCAACCATAATTCCTAGTTACTTGTCCCGGGACTAAACAGAACAAGTCTAACCATCCTTTTATATGTAAACTCTTGAAATACTTGAAGACAACTAGCCTGTCACAGAGTCATGGTATCTCAGAATCAAAAGAGACCTGAAAGTATATGTAAAGTTCATTTAGAGCCCATGTACAAGAATCACCTGAATAATATTCCTAATAATTGATAATCTGTTCCTTGTTTGAAGATCCCCAGTAAGAAAAATGGCACTATTTCCTGAAGCAGCAATCTTTCCATTAAGCTGAAACATTTTCCTTATGTATTCTGATTTTGTTTACAATAAAATGCTCTCATTATCTTTGTGGATAATTATTTCAAATAAGATACCTTGGGTTATGGCCAGTTATTATTTTTGTAACTTTGGACACTCCATTTTGTCTGGCTAGGTCTCAATTTATCTGTAAAATGAGGGGAAGGAAGGACTAGATGATCTAAAGTCCTCTTTCAAATCTAGGATCCCATAACAATTTCACTATTTGAAATTGAATATTTTTAAGAATCAAAACAGTTTTCAAAATAAGAAATCTAAGCTATCAATAGCCATATGAAATTTTTTTTTCTAAAACATTAATAGAGAAATGCAATCTAAAGTAACTCTGAGGTTCCATCTCACAATGTAAACAAAAAAAAATGAAAATTACAAATGTTAGAGAGCTTGGAAGTTAACAGACTTTCTAATGCACTTTTGGTGGGGCTGTGATTGGTGAACCCAGTCTGGAAAGCAATTTGGAACTATTCCACCAAAAAAACATAATTACATTATGCACACCCTAACCTAAAGATACCACTATGAGGCCTTGTTAATATGGACTCTGTAATGGCTATACTGTATATTAGAATTTCCTTTCTTTACAGAAGAGCAAGACAATGGAATTATACAACAGTCGACCAATTAGAAAAATTTTCTGAGGCTCAGAGCTGCTTGACGCACCAATGATCCTTTGTAAAGTAAACTTTAGCCAAATTTGGAAATGCCTGTAGCTGCCAAGAATCACAGAAAGAGCCTTGATCAGCTCAAGGTCAACCTTGAGCAGAAGCTGCAAATTCAAGACTTTGCTTGGAAGTTTCTAAATATCCTGCTGCCTGGCTTACTGTGTCTGCAGATGTCTTCTCCCTGAATCCCTACTCCCTACCTGAAAGCCTCCAGAAATATTATCTTACCCTTTTTCTACTCGCCTTTGAGCAGCTGAGACCTCTCTTTCCCTCTCTATTCCCTTATAGAATCTTTTCTCCTCTACAAGCTTTCATTCAGACAATAAACTTTGTATATTGTACTCTATTTCATTCAGATCCATTTACAGGTCTGAGGGTCATTTGTTAACACTCTATACCCCCAAGAGAGCAAGAAAAAAAAACCTTATTTACAAAAAATAAGCAGCTCATTTTTGTAGTTAAAAAAAAAAGAACTAGAAACTAAGGTAGTGTCCATCAATTGAGAAATTGATAAATAAATTATTGTACCTGAATGTGATGGAATGGTATTATACCATAAGGTATAACAATTTCAAAGAAATCAAATGTAAACAGAACCAAAATAATAATCATACTTTAATATAACATTATAAAATGATTGATTCTGAATATGAAGAGTGAAATGAATAGAACCAAGAAGGAAGAAGGTAATAAATATTTGTAGCATGTCCAACATGCACTCAGTATTTTATTAAGAACTTTACAGATATGATCTCTTTTGATCTTCACATCAGCTACAAGGTAGGTGCCATTATTATCCCCATTTTACAAATAAGGAAACTTAAGAAAATACAGGTTAAATAACGTGCTTAGGGTCATATAACTGATATGTGTCTGAGGCTAGACATGAGCTCAGATATTTTTGACTCCAGAACTGTTTATGCAATAACAACATTGTAAAAGCAAACAACTTTAAAAGTTGTAAGAACTTTGAAACAATGGCCATCCATGTTTCCAGAGTACTTATAATGCAAGATACTATCCATCCATTAGCAGAAAGAAAATAATAGATTTAGAGTACAGAATGAGATACATTTTTAATATATGGAAATTGAGGAAAAATGAGGATTTTTTTTTTGCTTTACTATACATAAACTTTATAAGGAATCTGATTTTTTTTTCTCTTTTTAATAGTGTGGGAAATGGTTATTGAGGGGGGGAAGGAAAAAAATAATGTGGTAAATTGGACAAAGTAAATTTCTGTTAATCTATT
>JAJPUD010000602.1:363031-374813 GCA_023553655.1 Myrmecobius fasciatus | reverse complement strand
AAAAATAATGTGGTAAATTGGACAAAGTAAATTTCTGTTAATCTATTATTTTTTAAATAGCAAAGTGAAGGGTGCTTCAGATGAGGAATGTTGCATGCACTTTCAAATGAGGTCACTATGTTATTAGTTTTCCTTAATTGTTTTACTTTTTATAAGAAACCTCTCACAGAGTGGTGGTAATCTATAAACATTTGTAATGAAAAAGCACTTGCAACAATAAAACTTTTTAAGTTATTCTATAAAACTACACATTTCAAAAAAAAAGTTTTTAGAAGTAGAGGGGGAAAGTTTATATCCAACACCATGAGACATAATTAATCCAAATCTGCTTAAAAGCATTAAAAAATTCTAATTGTAAAAATGTTGAAAAATAAAACAAACTTGTCAGCCAATGATTCTTTTTTCCAAATATAATCAGATTTGGACTAGAAATTGTCTAAGAAAGGGAAAATAGCATTAAGGAGGACAAAGACAAGAAATTATTGTTGTTCAGTCATTTCAATTATGTCTGACTCTTCATGCCACCATTTGGGGGTTTCTCAGCAAAAAATAATGGAGTGTAGTTCATCAGTCTGGACTGTAATTCATGACCCATGGAATTCTTCACTTTATTCACTGTCTTAAGGCTTCTTTGCTGAGTTTTCACCACAGGATCAAGTTCTTGTTGAGAGGTCCATCCAAGATGCAGCTGGCATTTAAGTCCTCCTTTAAAGAGCTTTTTGGTCAAGGTAGAAACAAACCTTCTTTGCTCATCAAGGATTCTATCTAATTGTTGGTTGAATTGCTTGATTTTAAGATGGACGTGATTTGTCCCTTCAAAAAACCATCTTAATTCGTGATCAATTGCACTCTTAGAAATTTCTTCAGCTGTCTGTCCTTGAATATTGGAGTGACCCTTCTGGAAGGACTCATTTTTTTAATCCAGTTCTTATTAAAAATTCTCAACTTTTCCTGATAGCTTCCTTTGTCCTTTTCAAGAATTTTTTTAATCAAGTACAGATATTTTTTTCCAGGCTCAGTCGGTTGAAAAGTCAGAAAAGAAATGATCATCTCCAAGACCACATGCTGCAAATATTCCAAAATACCCTTGTACAGGGATTACTATATTTTCTACTTTAGCACAAAACTCATAAACATTTTATCTAGTATAAAGCCATTATTGATCATCATTGCTGGGAGGGGGGTTGGTAACATGCAATCATTGTCTAAACAATAAATGGCTTATTAGAAAAGTTCCTCTTAACAACTTGACAAAGCTTGATTAACACCATTGTTCAGATGATCATAATGTATTTGTCCATTGTTGCCTGTGACAACCACAGCTGAATTATTTTTCTTTTTTAATAGCTTTTTATTTTTCAAAATATATGAAAAAATAGTTTTAAACATTTACCCTTGCAAAACTTTGTGTTTCATATTTTTATTCCGTATTTTTCTCCCTCCCTTTCCCTGGATTGTTTTTCTTTCCATCATTGGCAAAAGAACATAGGAAAATCCCGTCATTACAATTATCAGCTTATCCAAACACAGGACTTTCCAAGCTTTGACTCTATTTACCTAATTGTGAGGTCATGAACTTCAATTTGAACTCTTTCAGTTACTCAAAATGTCACCTCAACCTCCTGGTTTTTAAATGCAGCTTTTGTCTTTGTCCAGACTGATCCTTTCTGGTTTTTCAAAGATGGAGCTATTCAAATCTTGTCTGAACTATGTATTGCTTTCCCCATGTAATCCCAGAAGGACACAGTCCCATTGCTATGTACCAGATGTGGCCCCCCAAATCATAAATGGGAATATGGGGCTTATGCAGCTGGAATGCCAGAGAAACAGCTCAAAGTTATACTATAATTTCACAGAGACTGAAGGATAAAGATATCTCTATGTCTATCATTTATTCATTTATTTTTAAAGCACTTGGTAAAGTATAATTAATTGTTAAGGGCTTTCTTCTAACATGGCTTCTCTTGTGCATACATTAAAATCATACTTGATTCTCTGATAGAAGCAATAACAGATATAATTTTGTTATATAATCATTGATGCTAATAAGAAAATAGAAAAATATATACGCTAAACACATTTGTCACTGTACTAGAAGATACCTAGCCCAGAGTCCAATTGGCAGAAGAGTTCTTTGCAGAGACAGCTGTTCTCCTGATGCTCCTGTTTATAGATGATATAGTGCAAATAGTACAAATTTCTGATTGCTACAGAGCCTCCTAAATGAGATTCACACTCTAAAGAATTCAGTCTAACAACCCATAGAACAAGGGGGAGAAAAGCAGATAAAGAATGTCTATCATCCAGTCTGATATACAGTAGGATATATAGCTCCTTAACCAATCCATTAACTAATATATCCATTTGCAGATAAAAATAGACATATCTGAAAATAAACATTGGACTGATCCCAGAATTTAAAAGCAAAGAAAGAACAGATTGGTTTTTATTTGGAAAATCATCTTGTAATTTGTATGATTCTAAGCTGTTCCCTGAAACAAAAATCCATCTTCTGTAACACTAGCATCTGTGTAGTGTTGCTATATGGCTTTGAATCATAAAAATCTCACAAGAATAAAATTGTAGGTAATCTAAAGTTCAATTGAGAAATATATGGTGAAAATAAGACTACTACAACATATGGTCAGGGAGTATTTGTGAGTCAAAAATTACAGAAGAGCTATCACCCAGGAGATGTATGATCAGAGAAAGAGGTCAGTAGTCATTTAGTAAGGACAAGAGATGACAAATGAATAGGCAAATAGTGGACCAGGATTCATATAATGTTAGAAGACCTAGAGAATATCTTCCAACATATAAGGTGACTTCCTTTTGTAAAAAGAAAATGTATTCCAGGTAATAGATAAAAGTTGCATCATCATGTAGTAGGAATGCAATCCACAAAAGGGAATATAGTCGCCAAAGAGACAATGGAGCCACTTAAGCATCAAAGTGTAGAATTTTACTTTTTCTTCTTTAAATTTCTTTTCTTAAATGCATATCTCTCTAGTTTATAAAGACTTTACAAAATCCTGACTTTAAATTGATGTGAAAGCTATCCTTTTCAGTTTCGTGTCATCAACAGATTTGAAAAGCCTGTCTACTAGATCATCACCCAGATAATTGAAATAAATGTTGAATAACACAGGACTAAGAAAAGAAATCCCCAGTGTATTTCACTAGAGACCTCCCTCCAAATTGACGTTGATGTATTACATACATTGATGCAATATATTTTTAGGTATCAAAATTGAGTCAAGGAATATGTCAAAATGTTCATTAATAATGGATCAAATCATTCTGTTGATTAGTATCATATGTCAAAAAAGTGCCCTGTTTGTCATAGAAGCATTCTCGGATCCCAGGATCTGAGATTTGCAGTATCAAACAAATCTTTCACCATTAAGAAACTGCCTAGACACTGTTTCATACCACTTTAGTTAAGGTGACTGAAGAAATGAATGTAGGAATGGGCATTTTTAAGATAAGCACAAGGATTCAGCCCAAACAAACCAATCAGTTCCTAGCACCAAGTTCCATAGAAATCAATAATTATAGCATTGTTAAACATTATGACCTGACCAATCATAACAGAGAATGGAAGGCAGTGTGGAACAGTGGAAAGAATACTAGATTGGGATTCAGAGAATATTGATTTGATTTCTGGTTCTGCTAGCTTATAAATTTGTGATACTAGAGAAGACATTAAACTACCCTTCATTTCATTTTAATCATCTACAAAATGAAGGGACTGGGTTAGATAACATTTGAGATAAAGAATCCCTTCTGGGCCTAAATCTGATGGTTCTACTGTTATTATCTCAGTTGCATAAACAGAGAGAAAATAAAATCCAGGGATAGAAAGTTGGGCAAGGCATAATAATATTTCAAAACCATAAAATGAACACTCAGTCACAATGACCTCCCAGAGCCTCTATGCTGATTGTGTTGTCTGTATTATTATACCTGTTAATAACTATTCATTTACTCAAATCATTCATCTAGCTCTAAAATCATCTAACTGTACAATCAGCCCATGCCTCTCTAGCTCATTTATGAATATAGTATAATAAGAAACTGGCCAATAACAGCCCAAAGGTGAAGAGGGTCACAGAGCTTATAAGTGTATGAAGCAAGATTTGAACTCAAATTCTCCTGGCTCCAGGGCCAGTACTCTATCCACTTTACCACCTAATTGCCCCTATATCTGATAAATATTGATCAAAGCATATATGTGAGCTACTCAAATATATGCTGAGTGAATAAATATTTATGAATGAATAAATGATATATTTTAGCTTTGGTATATTACATTAAGAGCTGGACAAAATATTAGTAAAAGAAGCAATTCTTGTTTTTCTTCTCATATAAAAATGATTTATTAAGTTCTTTTACAACCTTTTTTCTTCCCATTTTTTTCCTAGTCTTGTGTTCTACTGAACACATCAAGAAAGCAGAAGGAGACTGATAAAAATCATAAGTTTGGGAAAATTTGCATGTTTCATTCACAGAACTAAAGCAGACTTTACATGATCATCTTGATGAGAGCTAAATTGCTTTACCAGTCTTAGTCTGCCCTCCAATGATAATTTCCAGCAGCCCACCTAATCATTTTATTCCTGATTGTTTTTTCATTTCCCAGTTCCTTCTTATGCCCTCTACTTCTTCAAGAATTATCAAGCAGCCCATCCATTATTTTTACAACTTCAGTGTTGTTCTTTTTCTCTCATTAGATTTTGTGTTTTGATTGTTGTTTTTTTCCTAACATTTTTGCTATTCTTTTGTTATATTTTAAACATTCATACTGTTTAGAGATATCATTTTCACACAGTATAACAAGGCTCAGTCTGAAAATCATTTATTCACTTTTCATCTGCATATGCCATTTCACTTATGCTACACACATATACACATATATAGATATATCTACTGTATAAATATATATATATGTGTGTATATGTACATACACACACACACACACACACATATGAGTGGGTACATTAAGCACACACATCAAGAGCTTTACCTTTTTTTTTTCTTCTTTTGTGACTGATCATGATAGAGTCTAACCAAACTGATTTGTAATGTCTTCATTTACTGAAACACCTTGGCTAGTACTTCTTATCTTTGAGTGGTAGGAACCATTTATTTTTTTCTCTTCCCTCAGTATTTATCAATGTTGATGAATACGTGATTCCATCTACTATATTTGAGGAAGCAGACTTAGCAATTTTCATAACTCACACCTAATTGCCATGGATTGACATTGTGACATTTTATTAAATTTCTAGACCTTTGAAAAGTGGTAACACAAGCAGCAAATATCGTAATCCAGGTGTTAGAGAAAAGAAAATGGGCTTAGAATTCACTCTGGTCCAACCAAGTATTAATGACAGAATGCCATTTGAGTATGCAATGAGATAGGCTTATTTTCTTGATCTTTGATTAAAATTTTGTGAAATATAATATGTATATAGGAACTAGATTATAATTTAAACTTGCCAATTGAGCTATAGCATCACTATGATGAGAAAACACTAAAATTCTAAAATGCCAATTCCTAACACCATATTGAAATAGGACTCTTGTCAGAGAAGTAATATTTCTTGAGGCTTTCAATCGCCTTTTCTCTTATTCTCTACTTATTTATTGGTTGATTGTTTGGTTTGCTTGCTTATTAATTTGTGTAGTTATTGATTCATTTACTAATTATTTTTCATTTTACTTTTGAAGATATGTTTGGCTATCTATGTGGAGAAAATTGAAGAGTTAGGGTTTTTATTAAAACTTACTCCATTACATTTTCAGAACTTCCTCTATTTGAGGTTTTCAGCTAATTTTTGCAAGAGATTTTGTGACAATGTACTAGATGATATCTTCTAGTTCAGTTCTCAGATCCTGTGGAGGGATAATAAAACATATGAGAAACCCTCCAATATATATATATCCAAGATTTTACCATTGGGTAAAAACTTCTGACCTAAGAGTTATATTTATATGATTTTTTAAATAAAATCATGATTTTTGTAATCAATAAGTTTTTTTAATCTAAGCATACCAAATATTTTTTCCATATTCTTCCTTTGACATTAAATTAATCAATTATTTATGGATTGCCTGTTTGCAAAGCATTTGGTAGCCACTATGGTACAAAGATTAACAAATAAAAAAAGCTACAGGTAGATTATCATATTCTCTGGAAGGGTATTTTATCAATGGAAGAATTGGCATCTGAACTTAAAAAAAGTTGAGAATTCTGAAAGAAGAGACAATTTGAGTGATTGCAGACATGGAACTTGACCTAAATGAATGCATTGAGTCAAAAGACTGAAGGTTGAATTTGGAGAATAGTACTCCAATAAGAATGGAATGTATACTGAGTAAAAAAGATTAAAGTAAAATAATATTGGAAAGATAAGAAAGAAGCTTGATTTTGGCAGATTTTAAATGGCAATTTAAAGCATCTTAATTTTGTTCTTTGTAATTCTAATTTCTCTTAAATTAGCCAGATATAGAAGCTGTTTGCCGCCCTTTTATATCATTAAACTATCTCTTCTGTTCTCTTCACCATACTATACATACCTATACTATACTATACATTCCCTGCAATAATCATTTCAGTGATCTGGTCTCAGACACTTCCTAGCTGTGTGACCCTGGGCAAGTCACTTAACCCCAATTGCCTCAACAAAAAAAGCAAAAAAAAAAAAAAAAATCATTTCAGTGACTTGAAATTTCTAATCTCTTTCCTCTGTCTTTTAAAAATTATTGTTGCTTGCTGTTTCTAGACTTAGCATTATTCTTTTCAGATTTTTTTTCCAAATTACTACTATAGTCATAGCTACATCATCATCACACTAAAAGCAAACATAATCTTCAAAATCTTATAGAATGGGGAATCCTCAGTGACACAGTGAATAAATAACTGATCCTGAAGTCAAAAGACCCAAGTTAAAATTCAACCTAAGATACTTATTACTGTGTGACCTCAATAGTCTCCCCCCCAAAAAAATCTTAAAGAACTAAATCTAAGGCCACGACATTCTGGAATACTTCATCCCTTTAACAGCTTGCTCATCATGCTTCTTGCTGTTGATTCTAGAATGTCTGCATTGGAACTTGGTGTTAATATATTTTTTGCCCTTCCTTTAGTGCCTTTTGGAGTCCCTGAAACACCCATTCAATATTTCTCTCACTTAGAAATTCTCTTTTGATACTTCATCACATTGTCCATTTCAATTGTGTCATTCTGTGATATTGTCTTCATACATTTCCTTTCTTTTTCCCCTCTGACATCATATGTAATCTCATTTTAATAAAAAGCAGTGCTCATTCTTCACATGTGAATTACTTTTTCTAGGTAAGATGTCACATTCAAACATTCTTTCAGAATATATATTATAATCTTTATTTGTTTCCTATAGCCATGGTAAATCTTCCATATTTCTGAATAAGATCCATCTAGCTTGGGACTAATTTCTATAGCATTCTACCAATCTTTTATTTATTGTTTTTCTTTTTTAGATATATTTATTAATTTTTTTACATTAAGCTTTTTTTTTTTTTTGCTGAGGCAATTGGGATTAAGTGACTTGCCCAGGGTCACATATATAGGAAGTAAGGAAGTAGTTAAGTGTGTGAGGTCAGATTTGAACTCAGGTCCTCCTGACTTCAGGCCTGGTGCTTTATCCACTGCACCACCTAGCTGCCCCTTAAACTTCTTTTTTTAATAAAGACTTTTTGTTTTCAAAACAGGTGCATTGATAATTTTCAACATTCACCCTTGCAAAACCTTGTGTTTCAAATTTTTCCTTTCCTTCCTCCCATCTCCTCCCCTAGAGAGCAAGTAATTCAATATATGATAAACAGGTGCAATTCTTTTATGCATATTCCACAAACATCGTGTTACACTAGAAAAATCAGATCAAAAGAGAAAAAATGAGAAAGAAAACAAAAAAGAATGAAAATACTATGCTATGATCCACACTCAGTTCCCACAGTCCTCTCTCTGGCTCTCTTCATCACAAGATCATTGGAACTTGCCTCAATCATCTCATTACTGAAGTATCACATCCATCAGAATAGATCATCATGTAATATTGTTGTTGCTGTGTATGATGATCTTCTGGTTCTGCTCGTTTCACTCAGCATCAGTCCATGCAAGTCTCTCCAGGCCTCTCTGAAATCGTCCTGCTGGTCGTTTCTTACAGAGCAATAATATTCCATAACATTCATATATCATAATTTATTCAGCCACTCTCCAATTGATGGGCATCCCTTCAGTTTCCAGTTTCTAGCCACTACAAAAAGGGCTGCCACAGACATTCTTGCACATGTGGGGCCCTTTCCCTCCTCTAAGATCTCTTTGGGATATAGGCCCAGTAGAAACACTGCTGGGTCAAAGGGTATGCACTGTTTGATAACTTTTTGAGCATAGCTCCAAATTGGTCTCCAGAATGGTTGGATCCGTTCACAGTTCCACCAGCAATGTATCAGTGTCCCAGTTTTCCCACATCCCCCCCAACATTTGCCATTGTCTTTTTCTGATGTCTTAGCCAATCTGAGAAGTGTGCAGTTGTTGGAGTCTGACCCTTAGAGATGGCATTGGTCAGAATGCTAATGCCACGCCTCCCTCATTAGCATTCAGGAAGCTGGAAACGCCTCCTTCATTCTCTGGGAACCAATCCTTGAGGACTCAACCACTCTGGCTCAGGGAGGGACCTCCCAGCCGAGGAAGGGCAATATCAGATAAGCAGAGGTTAGAGAGCAGAAATAAAGAGACTTGTTTCACCTCAACCTCTTGGTGGGTTCTGTCTCTGTGAGATCCAGGTTAGGGCCCAAAGATGGGTAAGTGGGCTAATCGCAGCCCCCAACAGGTGGCCATATAGGGTCAGGGTATATGTAGTAGTACCTCAGAGTTGTCTTAATTTGTATTTCTCTGATCAGTAGTGATTTGGAGCAACTTTTCATATGATTATAAATAGTTTTAATTTCATCATCTGAAAATTGTCTGTTCATATCCTTTGACCATTTATCAATTGGAGAATGCCTTGAATTCTTATATATTTAAGTTAGTTCTCTATATATTTTATAAATCAGGTCTTTAGGGGGCAGAACCAAGATGGCAGAGTGCAGACACGACTCTCTGTGACCTCCTCTGACTTTCTCTCAAACCAAAAGCAGATTAAGCTTCTAAGCTGGTTCTGAAGTCAAAGCATCTGCAAATATCTAGAGCACAACACGTTCCCAGAAGGAGTTACCTTGGAAGAGCTTCGGAGCAGGTCTGTTTCAGTCGGGCAGGGGGACAGTTTGCCGAGCTCAAACAGCAGCTCCCAGGGACAGGACACTGGGACTCAGCATGGCAGATTCTAAACACCTGGGAAGTTTCTGCAAGGCTCTCAGGCCACTCTGCCCTAGTTGTGGACAGGTGCTTTATCAGATCTGCCTTTTATAAAAGGTAGATTGTAAACCACTGAGAACACAAGGACTTACCTCCCATAATCCTGCACTGGAAGTCAATCAGCCGAATTGTCCCAGGGCAAATTAAAGCAACTGCCACTCCTCTGCTTTAAACAGACCTCAAGCTTTAAAAAAAAAATGAATAAAAACAAAGAGGAACTCTCATCATAGACAGCTTATATGGAGAGCTAGAAGAACAGACCTAAAGGTAAAGCAACTCCAGAGGAAGCCACAAAGGCGGCCCATGAGCTGGTCCCCATTTCACAAGGCTTTCCTGGAAGATTGCATAAAGAATCTCAAAAGAGAGTTAGAAGAAAAATGGGGACATAAATTGAGATCATTGCAAGAAAAAAATGAACAAGACACCAAAAGACACTGTAAAACAAAATTGGTGAAATGGAAAAAGACTGCAATGAACAAAAATATTCAATTGGTCAATTACAAAAGGAGCTACAAAAGGTAACTGAAGAAAATAATACATTAAAAATTAGAATTGAACAAATGGAAGTGAATGAATCAATAAGAGTTCGAGAATCAATCAAACAAAAATAAAAAAATAAAAAAAATAGAAGAATATATGAAATATCTCCTAGGAAAAACAACTGACCTGGAAAATAGATGTAGGAGAGACAATCTAAGGATTATTGGATTATCTTAAATAAAATATTAGCAATGAGATTACAGAAAGTCATCCACAGGATAATATACTATGACCAAATAGGATTTATACGAGGAATACAGGGCTGGTTCAATATTAGAAAAATTATCAGCATAATCAACCTTGCTCTCTCAAAATTATATGAATCAAACCACAAAATAAATAAGAAAGTTAGGGAGGTAAACAAAATGTTAGAAAAATTAGGTGTGATAGATCTTTGGAGAAAATTAATGGAGACAGAAGGTAGTTTACTTTTTTCTCAATGGTTAATGGAGCTTATACAAAAATTGACCACGTGTTAGGGCATAAAAACCTCAAAATCAAATACAGAAAGGCAGAAATAGTAAATGCATTTTTTTCAGATCATGATGCAATAAAAATCACATGCAATATAAGGCCAGGAGAAAATAAACCAAAAGTTAATTGGAAATTAAATAATCTAACCCTAAAGAATGAATGGGTGAAAGAGCAAAACATAGACACAATCAATAATTTCATCCAGGAAAATGACAATAATGAGACAACATACCAAAATTTTGTGGGATACAGCCAAAGTGGTTATAAAGAGTAATTTTATATCTCTAGATGCTTACTTGCATAAAATAGAGAAAGAGAAGATCAATGAATTGGGCTTACAATTTAAAAAGCTAGAAAAAGAACAAATTAAAAACCCTCAATTAAATACCAAATTGAAAATTTTGAAAATAAAAGGGGAGATTAATAAAACTGAAAATAAGAAAACTATTGAATTAATAAATAAAACCAAGTTGGCTTTATGAAAAAACAATAAAATAAATAAGCCTTAATTAAGTTAATTAGAAAAAAGGAAACAGGAAAATAAAATTGTTAGTCTCAAAAATGAAAAGGAGAACTTTTCACCAATGAAGAGAAAATTAGAGCAATAATTAGGAGTTACTTTGCCCAACTTTTTTGTACTCAATAATTTACTCCAGTAATTCTTTGGCCACAAATTCCTTCCTTCTCCACAGATCTGAGAGGTAAACTATCCTTTGTTCTTGTAATTTGCTTATATCATTTTTATGTCTAAGTTATGAACTCATTTTGACCTTATCTTGGTATAGGACATTACTACCAATCTTTTAAAACCCAATTAATATAATAATTTTTCTAAAATGCTTATCTCCAAGATTGGAAGTTCTGAAATCTAATTGTTAAATTTTTTAGTGTGAGCATTTATGTCTCAGAAATCCCTAAAATTTATACCCTCAGAAATCATAGATTGATTTACTATTTGCCATTGTCTAGACTTAAGAAAATGATAAAGAAAATATTAATATGCAAATTAAACTTTAAAGTTGCCATGTATATATTTGTTTTGGAAGGCCAGTTGTTAAAATTTAACCACATACCACTGCTTCCCTCTATCCCTTTTCAAAAAAAAATATTCATACTAATACTACACTCTGCAATTTAGGCTTGTCGGTTAAAAAGAATACACAGCCACAAATATATACACATTATATTATTTATATATATATATATACATATATACATGCAAACATGTATACATATATACATGAATGTAATATGTACACTATGTAGATACATATGCACATAGATAGATAGATGGCTAGATAGATAGAGATAGAGATAGAGGTAGAGATAGAGATAGAGATAGAGATAGAGATAGAGATAGAGATAGAG